>PVJD01004915.1:0-125960 GCA_004026545.1 Mormoops blainvillei
CCCACTCTAAGACCCAGCATAATTAAAATGGCAGATACCAACGACAAAGAGAGAACCTTAAAGGCAGCAAGGGAGAAACAGGAAGTGACTAACAGGGAAACCCCGATAAGGCTAGCAGCTGACTTCTCCACAGAAAAACTGCAAGCCAGAAAGGAATGGCAAGAAATATTCTGAGTAATGAAAAACAAAGGCCTGCAAACAAGACTACTCTACCCAGCAAGGCTCTCAATTAAAATGGAAGGTGAAATGAGTTTCCCAGACAAAAGAAGGTTAAAAGAATATATGTTTACCAAACCAATGTCGCAAGGTATGCTAAAGGGACTGCTTTAAGAAGATGAAGGAAAAGAGTGAGAAAGAGAGAGAGAGGACCACAGATATAAAGGGAAAAAATGAATAAGGACCTATAAATAACAACTTTAAATGTAAATGGATTAAATGCTCCAATTAAAAGACATAGAGTAGCTGGATGGATAAGAAAACATGGCCCACACATATGCTGCCTACAAGAGGTCCACCCCAGAACAAAGGACTGACACAGACAGAAAGTAAAGGGTTGGAAAAAAATTTTCGAAGCAAATGGACAGAAAAAAATTCAGGTAGCAATACTTATATCAGACAAAATAGACTTCAAAAAAAAGAGACACAGAAGGAACTTCATAATACTCAAAGGAAGAATCCATCTAGAAGACATAAACATTGTAGACTTATATTCATCGAACATAGGAACACCCAAATATAGAAGGAAAATCATGCAGGACTTCAAGAAAGATATAGACAGCAACACACTTATAGTAGGGGATTTCAACACCCCACTGTCAACAATGGAAAGATCATCCAAACAAAATATCAACAAAGATATTGTGGAACCGAATGAAGCATTAGATCAAATGGAACTAACTGATATATATATAGAACCCTTTATCCCAAAGAAGCAAAGTATATATTTTTTCAAATGCACATAGAACATTTTCAAAGATAGACCACATGATAGGACACAAAACAAGCCTCAACAAGTTTAAGAAAATTGAAATCATATCAAGCATTTTCTCAGACCACAAGGGCTTAAAACTAGAAACCAACCTCAAGGAAAAATCTCAAAAGCATTCAAATGCATGGAGACTGAATAACATGCTATTAAACAATGAATGGGTCAATAATGAAATCGAAGAAGAAATCAGAAAGTTTCTGGAAACAAATGAAAATGAACATACATCAAAACCAATGGGACACAGTGAAGGCAGTCCAGAGAGGAAAGTTCATAGCAATACAGGCCTACCTGAAAAAGATAGAAACATTTCAAATAAACAACCTAACCCTATGTCTACAAGAACAGGAGAAACAACAACAAACAAAGCCCAGAGCGAGCAGAAGGAAGAAAATAATGAAGATTGGAGCAGAACTGAAGGAGATAGAGACTAAAAGAATAATTCAAAGGATTAATAAATCCAGAAGCTGGTTCTTTGAAAAGATAAACAAATCGACAAGTCTTTCAGCAGACTCATCAAGAAGAAAAAGGGAGAGGATGCAAATAAATAAAATCAGAAATGAAAGAGGAGAAATTACATCTGATACCACAGAAATACAAAGGACTGTAAAAACTTACTACAAACAACTATATACCAATAAATTTGAAAACCTAGGTGTAATGGACAAGTTTCTAGAAAAATACAACCTTCCAAAACTGAATGAGGAAGAAGCACAAAGCCTAAACAGACCGATAACAGCTGGTGAAATTGAAGCAGTAATCAAAAAACCCCAGGCACACAAAAGCCCTGGACCAGATGGTTTCACAGGAGAATTTGACAAAAAATTTAAGGAAGAGCTAACCTCTGTCCTTCTCAGACTATTCCAACAAGTCCAAGAAGAAGGAAGACACCCAAATTCTCTTTATGAGGCCAGCATCATCCTAATCTGAAAACCAGATAAAGACTCACAAAGAAAGAAAACTACAGGCCAATATCACTGATGAACATAGACGTTAAAATCCTCAACAAAATATTGGCAAACCACATCCAGCATTACATTAAAAAGACCATCTACCATGATCAAGTGGGATTCACCCCAGGGATGCAAGGATGGTACAATATTTGCAAATCAATAAACATAATACATCACAGAAACAAAAGGAAAGACAAAAATCACGTGATCATATCCATAGATGTGGAAAAAGCATTTGATAAGGTACAGCATCCATTTATGATAAAAACACTCAGCCACATGGGAGTAAAGGGGGCATATCTCAAGATAATAAAGGTTATATATGGGAAACCTACATCCTACATTATGCTGAACAGGAAAAAATGAAAATTTTTCTGACTAAGATCAGGAAGAAGACAAGGATGTCTGCTTTCACCACTTCTATTCAACACAGTATTAGAAGTCCTAGCCACTAAAAAAGAAATAAAAGGCACCAAAATTGGAAAGGATGAAATAAAACTGTCATTGTTTTCAGATGACATGAAAGAGTACATAGAAAACTCTATAGACTCCACCAAAAAACTACTCAACCTAGTAAGTGAATTTGGCAAAATAGCAGCATACAAAGTCAATATTCAGAAATTGAAAGCATTTTTGTATATGAACAATGAAATATCAGAAGCCAAAACCAGGGGGAAAATCCCATTTACTATAACAACAGGAAAAATAAAGTACCTTAGAATAAATTTAACCAAGGAGGTTAAAGACCTGTACTCAGAAAACTACACAACACTGAAGAAAAAAATTAAGGAAAACACTAATAAATGGAAGCATATACCATGTTCATGGATTGGAAGAACTGACATCATCAAAATGTCCATACTACCCAAAGCAATTTACAGATTCAACACAATCTCTTTTAAAATACCAGTGACATATTTCACAGATATAGAAGAAACATTTCAAAAATTTATATGTAACCATAAATGACCCCAAATAGCTGCAGCAATTTTGAGAAAGAACAAAGTAGGAGGGATCACAACACCTGACATCAAACTATATTATAAGGCCACTGTAATCAAAACAGTCTGGCACTGGCATAAGAACAGACACATAGATCAATGGAACAGAATAGAGAGCCCAGAAATAAACCTATACCTCCATGGTCAATTAATATTCGACAAAGGTGGCAGAAGTATCAAATGGAGTGAAAATAACCTCTTCAACAAATGGTGTTGGGAGATCTGGACAGCTACATGCAAAACAATGAAATTCAACCACCAACTTACACCACACAGCAAACTCAACTCAAGATGGATAAAAGACTTAAATATAAGTCACAACACCATTAAAGTCCTAGAGGAGAACACAGGCAGGAAAATCTCAGATATTCCACACGGGAATATTTTGACTGATATGTCCCCTAGAGCAAGGGCTGTAAAAGAAAGAATAAACAAATGAGACTTCATAAAAATAAGAAGCTTCTACAAGGAAAAAGAAAACATCAGGAAAATTAAAAGGAACCATATGGGAAAATATATTTGCCAATGATACATCAGACAAGGGTTTGATCTCCAAAATATATAAAGAACTCATATGACTCAAAACCAGGAAGACAAACAATCCAATTAAAAAATGTGCAAAAGACCTGAACAAACACTTCTCCAAGGAGAACATATATAGGGCCCAGAGATACTTGAAAGAATGCTCAGCATCACTGGCCATCAGAGAGATACAAATTAAAACCACAGTGAGTTACTATTTCATACCAGCCAGAATGGCCATCACAAACAAATCAAAAAACAACAAGTGCTGGAGAGGTTGTGGAGAAAAGGGAACCCTAGTGCACTGTTGGTGGGAATACAGACTGGTGCAGCGACTGCAGAACACAGTTTGGAATTTCCTCAAAAAACTAAAAGTGAAACTGCCTTTTGACCCAGCAATTCCACTCTAGACTTATACTCTAAGAATCCTGAAACTGCAATTCAAAAGAACTTAGGTACCCCAATGTTCATAGCAGCACAATTTACAATAGCCAAGAATTGGAAGCAACCTAAGTGCCCAACAGTAAATGAGTGGATCAAAAAACTATGGGACATTCACGCAATGGAACACTATGCAGTAGAAAGAAAGATAGTGCTACTACCCTTCACAGCAGCATGGATGGAACTGGAGAGCATTATGCTAAGTGAAATAAACCAGGCCGTGAAAGACAGATGCCATATGGTCTCACCTATAAGTGGAGCCTAATCAACAAAATAAACAAACAATCAAAACATAACCAGCAACCTTGAAATAAAGAACAAACTGACAGTAACCAGAGGGGAGTAGGGAGGTGGATAACAGGGGAAACGGAGGGGAAGGGTCATCAAGGAACATGCATAAAGGACCCATGGACAAAGCCAAATGGGGGAAGGGTTGAGGGTGGGAGGTGGGGACCGCGGGGCTGGGGAAAGTGGTGGTGGGAAAAATATTGACAAAAAAATATAGACAGGGAATCTAAGAATAGTATAGGAAATTGAGAAGTCAAAGAACTGATATGTACAACCCATAAACATGAAATAAGAGCTGTGGGGATGATAGGATGCGGTTAGGGCAGAGGGGATAAAGGGGAGACAAAAATAAGACAATTGTAATAGCAGAATCAATAAAATATACAAAAAATAGTGCTGCCCTGGCTGTGGTGGCTCAGTGGATTGAGTGCCAAGCAGAGAACCACAGGGTCGCTGATTCAATTCCCAGTCAGAGCACGTGCCTGGATTGTGGGCCAGGTCCCCAGTGGGTGGTGCATGATAGGCAACCACACATTGATGTTTCTCTTCCTCTCTTTCTCCCTCCTTTCCCATCTGTCTAAAAATAAATAAATAAAATCTAAAAACAAAATAGTGCCAATTGGCCCCTTTATTCCAGCTATATATTACCTCTTTCCCAACTTAAGTTATATTGAGCCATCCTAGTATGGCTTAGGAAATGGGTTGTACTATAGACTGAATCATGATCCTTCAAATTAATATGTTGAGGCCTTAAATCCCAACATGATATTTGGATTCGGGGCCTTTAGGAGATAATATGGGGTAGATGAGGTCATGAGGGTAGGGCCTTTATGATGAGATTATTGTCCTTATAAGATGAAGAGATACCAAACTTCTGTGTCTACCATGTAAGGACTCAGCAAGTAGGCAGCCATCTGAAAGCCATAAAGAGAGTTCTCACCATGAACCAAATTGCCTGACACCTTAATCTTAGGCCTCCAGCTCCAAGAATTGTGAGAAGTAAGTTTCTGTTGTTTAAACCACCCAGTCTATGGTATTTTTGTTTTGGCAGCCCTAGTAGACTAATACAGATTGTGACCTTGGTGATGGCCATGAGCAAATATCCTTCTATGTCAGCAAATACTTCCTTCTGGGTACATATGTCTGTGCTGGATCTTACCCTTTTTCAAACAGCCAATTTATTTAAATATTGCACTAAAATGCCCTGGCTGGTGTGGCTCAGTGGATTGAGTGCTAGCCTGAGAACCAAAGGTCACCGGTTCGTTTCCCAGTCAGGGCACATGCCTGGGTTGTGGGCCAGATCCCCAGCAGGGAGCACTCAAGAGGCAACCACACATTGATGTTTCTCTCCCTCCCTTCCCCTCTGTAAAAATAAATACATATATAAACATACAAAATCTTTTTTAAAATATTGCACTAATTGTAACACCTTGCCAAACTCACAAATGTACCTCTTTCACACTGTTGGAAGTACTGGGGGTTGGATTCTCAGTGTGTTAAAACCTTCTTTCTTTTCAGTTTTATGTTACCCCTTGATTTCTATATAGAGAACCAAGCTGTCTTTGATTTCTGTGTCCTCACCAGAGAAAGGCTTTAGCCTAGTAAGAATCTAAGCATTGGAGTTCATCATTAGGAATCTAAATTATTCATTCTACCATGCCCAAGAGTTTGAGGTAGTGAGCTTTGTGTGCAGGCACCTCAATACTTAAGATACTTCAGAGCTGAACTCACGGTTTCTGGATCCTCCAGCAAAAAAAAAAAAAAAAAAAAATTGTACTGAGGTAGAGGTAGGGCACTCACCTATTTTGGTAGATAATCTTTGGCCCAGTGAAAGCAATTACTCAGAAAAGCGAACTCAGAGGTATTTAGTAACAGTCCAGAATGTGCCTCCTATATTTATACCTATAGACACTGAAGGAGCTCCTGAGGGGTGGTCCAAGATCACTGGTTTCAGCCAGAGAAGGATCCCCACAAGCCTTGGACTCATTGACTCATCTCAATATATTTTGGCAGTGGTCTCAGAAAATCTACAAGAAAATGCTGGGAACATACCCAATCAACTCTTTGGGGTGCCACTGACTCTAGCCTTCCTAAAGGTATTGTTAGTCAGTAGCAAGTACAAAGAGGGGATTGAGGTCTATACAGATAGAATTTCAAAGAATTAAAAAGGTTTTTAAATCTTTCTTGGTATTCTGTATATCTTGTTTGCTGTTTTACAGGTGGTGGTTAACAAGCAGTGTTACCAGACAACCAAACCTACACCACCAAAAAGAACCCCCTTAGCACATCAGCAATCTTAACCATAATTGAGCAAAGATTAATAAAGTTGAAGAGAGATTATGGATATTATAAGATATGACAAAGCAATACAAGATGACTAAAAGAGGGTAAAATGTGATTGAGTGGTAAGAGGAAGGAGAATTGACAAGAGTAGGGATATTAAGAAAGGGAGAGAACAAAATTTAAAATGTAAAACATGAAAGGGCAATGGGAAAGATGGGGTAAGAAAAGGGAAGTGTAAACTATAAGGTTTGAAGTAAAATTGAAAAGGTAGTGGACCAATGGGAGCAAAATTGCAGAAAAACCACAGTAGGGTTGATAGTAACGATAGCTGAATGAAGTTTAATAAAGGTGGAATGGTAATAAGAATATTTTACAAAAGCAAAAAGTGAATATGAGATTTCTACTGTAAAGAAAAATGATTTTAAGAGGATGGGAGAAGGAAACTAATAAGAGTAAGGAGTAAAGTTCAGGTTGAGAAAGGGGGAAAAATGAAATAAAATTCCTCACTTAACTGATAAGGGGTAGGAGGAAGGTGAAATGGAGCAAGACAAGGGGAGAATATTCTATGGGATTTAAAGTACAAACAGTGTACAAATAGAAGTTCACTTGGAGAAGTACAGCAATAACCATGGGATTTCACCCAACTGGCCACTGTTAATAAAATGTGGAAAAGAAATAAGACTCTTATAAGAGGAGAAAAAGAATGTGAGCTGACTTAAGAAAGAAGAGCGCTTATGCAAGGGTAGATGGAGGAGAAATAGTAAGAGTAGAGGAAAGGAATGTGGTGCAGTGTGCGAGAAAATAAAGTTTACGCCAACCATAACACAGCTCAGGAAGATGGCGAAATGGATTAAGACCAGGAAAGGGTGTTGTGTGAGATTTGGAATACCAATAGTATGATTAGAAATATATAACCTGAATAAAAAGAATAAAAAGTAAAAGGCCAAGAGTAGTGAGTTATTTGGAATACGAGTGAAATGAAAGAAGAAAAATTAACATTCAACATGGAAGGGGAATAAAAAACAAATAAAACCAAATAAATGGAAAGAAGAAAGAGAAGTTTTAAAAAAAATGCAAGAGACTTCCAGCCAAGGTGGAGGCGTAGGTAGATACACTTTGTCTCCTCGCACAACCAAAAGAAGGACAACAAATTTAAAAACAAAAAATAAGCAGAGCTGCCAGAAAATCGAACTGTATGGAAATCCAACAACCAAGGAATTAAAGAAGAAACATTCATCCAGGCTGGTAGGAGGGAGCAGAGATGGGTAGGCAGGAAAGAGAGGACATGTGGCAAAGCAATGGCTGTGGTTGGCAGACCTGGACAGGCAAGGCAGTGGCTGGAGGATCAGGTGGTCCCACATTTGCATGCAGATAAACAGGAAGGAACAACTGGGGAGTGAGCGAGACCATGCAACCTAGGGTTCCAGCGGGGGAAAAGAAAGCCTCAAAACCTCTACCGGTAAAAACCTGTGGGGATTGCAGCAGTGCAAGAAACTGCCAGTCTCCCAAGAAAGTTCATTTAAGAGAATCCCAGGGTCCTAGAACGTTCACAAACCCACCCACCTGGGAATCAGGACCAGAAAGTCCCAATTTGCTTGTGTGTAGCAGGGAAAGTGACTGAAAGGTGACCAAGAACCAAGCAAGCAGCATTGTTCCCTCTCAAACCCCTCCCCCATGTAGAGCGTCATAAGGCAGTGACAGGGGTTGCCCTGCCCTGGCAAATATATAAGGCTCCACCCCTCACAATGTAATAGGCGCACCAAGACAAAAAAATATGGTCCAAATGAAAGAACAGGTCAAAGCTCCAAAAAATAGAACTAAATGATGAAGAGATAGCCAACGTAACACATGCAGAGTTCAAAACACTGGTAATCTGGATACTCACAGAATTTGTGGAGTATGGTCGCAAAATGGAGGACAAAGTAAAGACTATGCAGAGTGATATAAAGCAAAAAACACAGGGAATCAACAGTGAAGGAAAGGAAACCGGGACTCAGATCAACGATTTGGAGCAGAAAGAAGAAAGAAACATTCAGCAAGAACAGAATGAAGAAACAAGAATTTAAAAAAAAAATGAGGGGAAACTGAAGAAGACCCCTGGGGCAACTTTAAATGTTCCAACATCCAAATCATAGGGGTGCCAGAAGGAGAAGAGGAAGAACAAGATGTTGAAATCTACTTTGAACAAATAATGAAGGAGAACTCCCCCAACCTGGCAAAGGAAAACAGACTTCTAGGAAGTCCAGGAAGCTCAGAGAGTCCCAAAGAAGTTGGACCCAAGGAAGCACACACCAAGGCACATCATACTTACATTACCCAAGATGAAAGACAAGGACACAATCTTAAAAGCAGCAAGGGAAAAGGAGATAGTTATCTCCAAAGGAGCTCCCATCAGACTATCAGCTGATTTCTCAAAAGAAAACTTACAGGCAAGAAGGGACTGGAAAGAAGTATTCCAAGTCATGAAAGGCAAGGGCCTACATCCAAGATTACTCTATCCAGCAAAGCTATCATTTAGAATGGAAGGGCAGATAAAGTGCTTGCCAGATAAAGTCAAGTTAAAGGAGTTCATCATCACCAAGACCTTATTATATGAAATATTAAAGGGACTAATCTAAGAAAAAGAAGATAATCAAAAGTATGAACAATAAAATGACAACAAACAACTATGAACATATGAACCTAAAAAAACAAAAACAAACTAAGCAAACAACTAGAACAGGAACAGAATCACAGAAATGGAGATCACATGGAGGGTTATCAGCGGGGAGGGGGAGGGTCGAGAATGGGGGAAAGGTATAGGGAATAAGAAGCATAAGTGGTAGGTACAAAATAGACAGGGAGAGGTTAAGAATAGTATAGGAAAGGGAGAAGCCAAAGAACTTATATGTATGACCCATGGACATGAACTAGGGGGAAATGCTGGTGGGAGGGGGGTGTAGGACCAAGGAGAATAAAGGGGAGAAAAAAATAGGACAACTGTAATAGCATAATCAATAAAATACATTTAAAAATAAAAATAAAAAAAATTAAAAAACATGCAAGTTCTGATGAAGAGCAAGGTGAAATTTGCCTCAGGTGTTGGCGTTCACCTTCTGACTTCTTTCTGGATCTGTGTCTGGTTTTCTCACAGCTTCAGGTCTTACTGTCTTAATCTTGAAAAAAAAATCCACCTGCTGGTTGTTAAGCGTTCCTAGTCAGTTTTGCAGATCTTCCTGGTTCCTGCACGAAGAGGGGGTCTTGAGTCTGTTTTCCCTTTCCTGTGCTTCCCCAAGGATGGAGGTTCATCCTGGGCTGCAATAATCACAGGTGCCAGTTTCCAGCCCATGCCCTCAGAGCACTGTGTGGCCTGCACTTTCTACTCTGCACCATTGCTTTGCACCCCTTTGATCAGTCTGTGAGGTGCACTGAGTGGGAGTAAATCTCACCCACACTCCTTCTTCTTTGTTGGCCAGGCTGCTGCACACAGGAGCTGCAAGGTTCACCTCATCTTCCCTTTTGAAAACGGTCTCTGTGGGCACCGCTGCCCTTCCAAGGCCCTACCCGGCTTTCCACACACTCCAACTCTAACAAGCACAGAGTCTATCTCAGTCACTGCCAGTCATGGGTCACCTCTTCTCCCAGCTCCAGGAGCCGCCAGGATCCCCCCTACTCTCTGGCACTGGCGCAGCTGGCGACTGCTGTCCCAGCTTGGGTGCGTCACCAGCTGTGTCTTCTTTATTTTCTTTTTTTATTGTTTTGGGTAGTGTACAGAAACACCATGGGTTTTTGTGTATTGATTTTCCTTTATTCATTTATTAGTTCTATTTATTATTTCTGACAGTTTTTTGTGGAGTCTTTTAGGTGTTCTACATATGAGCTCTTGTCATGTGGAATTAATTACTCTACTTCCACATTTGGATATCTTTGATTTTTTTCTCTTGCCATATTCCTCTGGCTAGGATTTCAATGTTCTATTGAGTGGAAGTGGCAAGAACGGGCATCCTTGTCTTGTTTCTAGACTTAAAAAAAAAAGCTTTCAGTTTTTCACCATTAAGTATAATTAGGCTTTTTATATATGGCTTTTATTATCTTGACATAACTAGTTTGCTGCCTTTTAAAAATATAAATATGTTCAATTTTTAAATGATTTTCTGCATCTGTTGAGATGATTATATGATTTTTACTTTTGTTTCTTTAATGTGCTATGACATTGATTTTAGTATGTTGCACCATTTTTGTCCCAGGGTCATAGTGTATGATCATTGTAAAATGCTGTTCAATGAGATTTGTTAGTATTTTGATGATAATTTGCATTAATATTTATAAGGGATATTGGTCTGTTGTTTTCTCTGATTTTGGCATTATAGTATTACTATCCTTATACTGTCTGGAAACTGGAAGTATTCCTGTTTCCAGACAGGGACTGTCCAGAAGCAGGTCTGCCTCAGGCCGGCCTGTAGAGTGTGGGTTCTTGACATCATGTAGGAGAGATTTCACAAGAAAAGTCCACATGATTTTGAAAGTACATTTATTAAAGCTGGGGACAGTGAAACAAAAAAAGGGCTTTTGGTAGAAGCAACAGGAGAGTAACAGGAGAGCCTAGGTGGTGCCCTGCTTTGGCTTCCTAGAAACATAGGAAAGGAGTGAGCCAAGGCGGGGCTGCTGTTAGCTCACTGGGAAGTCAGAGAAAAGGGGGGCTTAGAAACACGATCAGGGGGAAGCCCATGTTGAGCTGCCATTGCCCACTGCTTCCATGGCTGTAAGTCTTGTTGGGACCGTTAGAGTCTAGGAAGTAAAAAGTTCATGCCCTGGAAAGTACATACGCGAGCTCTAGAGCAAGCCTGCACTAATACCCTTTGTTTTGGGGGGTTTTATCTCCTGCGGGTGAGAATCTAAGGGGAGGGTTTCAGCAGAATATTCATTAGCTTTCCAGGTGCATTTTTATTATGCTAGTACATCAAAAAGAGCATACAGATGACTTTGGGATTATTCTTTGGTCTGCTTTATTGTGTAACTTGTATCTTGGGTCTGCCTGGCTTTAATGGGGTTTTTGTTATTTGTTCCCTTGACTTTATCTGTCCTTGCGTTTAGCTGGCACAAATGGCATTAATTGGGTCTCTGTTCTCTATCGCCCCCTCTGGCCCAACCAGTGTGATTTAAGCTAAGTATTCTCTGGTTAGAGAGGAGAGGTACAAACCCCTTGTTCTTAAGTGCCCTTGGTTAAGGAAGATAAGGTCTCGTGTTTCACCAGCTGGCTGTAAGTTGTTCAAACTATTTGCCCATCTTTAATTTTCTTATCTCAGTTTCCCCATTTAAGTTGGCCAGAAATTTTACTAGCTTTTTACTAGTCTGCCTCATTCCTACTTCATTTTATGGGGGAAGATTTTTAGAAGAATTTGCATTTTCCCTTCTTTAAATGTTTGGAAGAATTCAACAGTGAAAGCACCTGGTCTTGGGCTTGACTTTGTTGAGAGAGTCTTAATTACTGATTCAATCTCCTCACTAATTATAGGTCTGTTTATATTTTCTATCTCTTTATGATTCCATATTGGTAATTTATATGTTTACATGAATGTATTCATTTCTTCTGTTATCCAACTTGTTTGTGTATAATTGTTCACAGTGCACTCTTATGATCCCTTTTAACACTGTGGTATCAATTGTAATGTCTCCTTTTTCATTTCTGATTTATATAAGTCTGCTCCATTTTTTTCTTACTTGAGCTAATAGTTTATCATTTTTTAAATTGTTTAAAAAACAATTTTAGTTTTGTTCTTTTCTATTGTTTTTCTTGTCTGCTTTATTTATTTCTGCTCTAATATTTATTTATGTATTTATTTATTTCTACTACCTTTGGGCTTCTTTTTCTTATTCCTTGAGGTGTAATTAAGATTCTACCTCATTTTTAATATAAATATGTATCGCTGTATTCTTGCCACTTAGTCTTGCTTTTGCTGCATCCCATAAGTTTAGTATGTTGTGTTTTCATTTTCATGTTTCAAGATATTTTCTAATTTCGCTTTTTATTTCTTCTTTAATCCAATATTTGTTCAAGAGTGTATTGTAAATTACACAAAATGTGTAATTTCCACATTTTGTGAACTTTCCACTTTTCCTAAAGCTTGATTTCTAGTTTTATTCAATTTTAATTAAAAATACACAATGTGATTTTAATTTTCTTAAAATTGTACTGACTTGTGACCTAATGTGTGATCTATTCTGATCAATGTTCTGTTTGCTTAAAAAGAGTTTGTATTTGTTACTATTTGGTAGAATGATATCCACATGTCTGTTAGGTTTTTTGGTACACAGTGTTGCTCAATTATTCTTGTTTTTGTTGTTGTTGATGATGCTTTGTCTGGATGTTCTATCCATTATTTAAAGTGGTGTAGTAAAGTCTTCCATTGTTATTGCAGAGATCTCTATTTCCCCTCTTTAGTTTGTAAATTTTTGTTTCATATATTTAGATGCTCTAATGTTGGTTGCATATATATATACATATTTTTAAATGTTATATCTTTGTAGATAATTGACACACCGCTATATAATGTCCTTTGTTTTTTGTGACTTTTTTCCTTAAAGCCTATTTTGTCAAATATGAGTATAGCCACCACTATTCTCTTTTAGTTCTATTTGCTTGGAATATTTTTTCCATTAGTTTACTTTTAACTAAGTGTGCACTTAGATCTAAACTGAGTCTCTCGTACACAGCATATAGTTTGATTTTTTGACCCAGTTGTCCAATATATGCATTATAATTGAAATGTTAAATCATTTTCATTTAAATTGATTACTAAAATGGAAGTACCTTCTATTGTCTTTTTGTTAATTGGTTCCTTCTGTATCATCACTCACTCATTTATTCATTTTTCTCTTGCTGTTCCCTTGTTTGTTTTGTAGTGACATGACTTTATTCCTTTCCATATACTTTCTGTATCTTTTATAGGTATTTTCTGCATGGCTACCATAGGTTTTACATAAAACATCTCATGTTGTACAATATATTTTAAGCCGATAGCAACATAAGTTAAATTGTACATAAAAATCTCTCCCACACTGTATATTATAGATGTTACAAATTAAACCTTTTTTATACTTTATCTAACATATATATTTTAGTTACAGCTATTTTTATACATTTGTATTTTAATTTCTCTGCCGACCAGAATTAAAAGTGATTTATGCACTACTATTGAATTATAATAGTCTTTTGTATTTTTCTATATGTTTTTCTTTATGAATAAGCTTTACACTTTCATATGCTTTTCATGTTGCTGTTTATCATTTTTTCATTTCAAATTTATGAACTCCCTTTAGGATTTTTGTAAAGAAGCTATAGCATTGATGAACTACCTCAGCTTTTATCTGGAAAAGTAATGTTGTTTCCTTTTTGAGGACAGTGTTTTCAGATATAGTATTCATGCTTGGAAGATTTTTTAATTAGCATTTTGAGCATACATCCCACTCTCTCCTGACCTTCAAAGTTTCTGTGAGAAATTCACTGTTAGTCTAATGGACATTGACCTCAAACAAGGAGGGTTTATTTGAGAAAAAGAAAATTGTAATCCAGACCATGCAGCCATGGCATGCCACATGCAAGTCTGCTAGAACAGAGAAGGGAAAATTATTTTATAGAGGAAGTTAGGAGGGCTGTTAAGGCTTTGTAATTGGTGTAGATATGACAGTGCTCTCCTACAGGCCTTCCCAATTTCATTCTTGGTTCAGTTCCACTTTATAATTATTTTTTACATTTCTATCTTTTGATTAAGACATTTCTCTTAGAGTATCAATAATCATCAATACCAGCAGACTTTTTTCCTTGATGCCAGGAAGGATCTTTTCTGGGTATTGTGTACCACATTGGAGGGAAAGTACATGGACTGGTAACTGCTCATGTCCAGGTTTTAAAAACAAAAGGTGCAGAACTTAACAACAAAAATATAGAGGAAAATTAATAACAACATAAACTTAGTCTGTATGATGGTTAAAAACCAGAAGCCCAAACTTGAGGTAGTAGAATAAGGGGTGTTTACTTTCTTAGACAAATCAAAGCTCCTAATGACAGACCAAGCAACCAAAGGGGTTTCTCCCTTTTGCAATAGATTGGGAATTATAATCAAGAACACTTTCCTCCCAACCAAGTACTAGACAGTAACCAGAGGGGAGGAGGGAGAGGGACAATGGGGGAAAATACAGGAAGGACCATCAAGAAACATGTATAAAGGACACATGGACAAAGCCAACGGGGGTAGATTTGAGGGTGGGAGTGGTGGGAGGAAAATGGAGACAACCGTACTTGAACAACAATAAAAAATAAAATAAAATAAAATTTAAAACAGTTAAAAAAAAGAGCACTTTCCTTTCTAGAGAAATAAATGACAATCAAGTAAAAAGCAAACAAGAAAAAGTGTACGGGTTTGGTCCAGTCGTCTTGGGAAAGCTGTCTCCTTTAGATGCTGCCTGCTTCAATTTTTGGACATCTTTAGTTTCTGAAACATATTTATAACCATGAGATGGTGAAATCTACACATGGAATTTATTGGCCAAATCTTGAATGGTCCATTGGGCAATGTAAAGTATGAAGGAAAAGTACAAACAGGCTTTCCTAAGTTATAATTTAGACAAGTGGGACAAGAGAGGTAGGCACTTTTTGTGGTCCTATTATTTCCACAGAAGTACTGATGTATTGATGCCCTCATTTTGCTTGTAGGCTAATTATCTGATACATGTACAGTAGTATGAAATGAAAATTTTATAATCTCAGGTAGGACCTGGTTGTTATTTGGCCCAAACCAGAGCTTTCACTTTTTATCAAACCAACACTTGCTGGATTTCAAATCTTGTTTTTCTTTTTCTGAGTCCAACTGTTGGGTTTTTCTAGCCAATTTTTCTAAATTTTACTTGGAGAAATACCTCTTTGTATCATGACAGTGGTTGAATGCTGCTAGTTCTTTAAGGGCGGCATTCCTTCTGGAAATATCAGCAAGGTGATTTCTCCTAGCTTCCAGAAAGTCAAGTTTAAAATGCCCTGGGATCTTAATAATAACTGAATCAGTAGGTAAAAGTATAGCATCTAATTATTCTTAGACACAAAAGCCATTTTTAATTTTATTTCCATTCAAAGTAAGGAAGCCACATTCCAAATGTGGCTTCCACAACATTCCAAAATCATGAGCTACTCTGAAAGCATTTATATTATTAGCATAAATGTTGGAAGTTTTGCTGTTGGCTAAAGTACAAACCTAAGCGAAAGCATATATTTCAGGCTGTTGGACTGAAGTAGCTAAAAGTAAATGTGCCACTTTAATTGCATCAAAGGGGTTGATCTTGAACATTTGGCATAATATTTGCCATTATCATCTTTTAAATAAAACCACTAATAAACTATGAGAAGTCAGCATTACCCAGAAGAGTTTCTTGCAGATCATTACAAGGGGTCAGGAGGTGATCTGTCAGTGGTAGACAGTTGTGAGGGGCTTTCTCTGTATCAGAGGACAGAAAAGAAGCTGGGATAAGGTTATTAAAATGTGAAAGAGTTATATGAGGACCAGTTAACCAAAGGATTTCATAGGAAGTGAAGTGACTGACTAAAATTTTTGGGTGTGATAATTCAGGAGGGCTTCTACTGCGTGGGGTACAAAGATCGTTAAAGGGGTTCACACGAGAATCGCTTCAGCAGCTTTAACCATAAGGAGAAGAGCAGTAGTGGCTCTAATGCAAGGGAAATACCCCTGTGCCTTAGGGTCCGGTTGCTGGATACAATAGCCCATGGAGGTCCCCATGTTTTGGGTGAGTACCCTGAGGGTGTTTCCTTTCTTTAATATACAAAGAGAAAAAAGGGGACTATGATAAATGGAATGCCAAACAATGGAAGTATTTATTAAACTCTCTTTTAAGGCTTTAAAGGCTATGTTGCCCTGTTCTTCCCATAAAATTGGATCAAGGCTATTTTTCAGTAAAACACACAGAGGTTTTGTTATAACTGTAATTTAAAATTAGAATTAATTAAAATTTTTAAAAATTCCGTTTACAATTGCTTCAAAAAGAATAAAATACCTAGGAATAAATCTAAGCAAGGATGTAACAGACCTGTATGCAGACATTTATAGGACACTGAAGAAATAAATTGGAGAAGATACAAATAAGAGGAAGCACATACCGTGTTCATGAGTAGGAGAAATTAACATCATTAAAATGCCCATACTGCCCAAAGAAATCTACAGATTCATTGCAATTTCCATCAAGATTCCAATGACATACGTCATAGAACTAGAACAAATATTTCAAAAATTTATATGGAACCACAAAAGGCCCCATACAGCAACAGCAATCCTGGGAAAGAAGAACAAAGTTGGAAGAATGATGCTACCTAATTGATATAAGGCCATAGTAATTGAAACAGCACAGTATTGTCATGAAAACAGACACATAGATCAATGGAACAGAATAGAGAGCTCAGAAATAAGCCCACATCTTTCTGGTCAATTAATATTCGACAGAGGAAGCAAGCACATACAATGGGCTAAAGGTAGTTTATTCAATAAATGGTGTTGGGAAAATTGGACAGATATGTGCAGAAAAATGAAACTAGACCATCTTCTTACACCACACACAAGATTAATTCAAAGTGGATTAAAGATTTAAATGTTAGACCTGAAACCATAAAAATCACAGAAGAAAACACAGGCAGCAAAATCTCAGACAGCTCGTAGCAATATTTTGTCAGATATATCTCCCCAGGCAAGGGAAACAAAAAATAAATAAATAAACAAATGGGACTGTATCAAACTAAAAAAGTTTTTGCACAGCAAAAGAAAACATAAACAAAATAAAAAGGCCACCACCAAATTGGAGAACATATTCACTGATACATCTGCTAAGGGGTTAATATCCAAAATTTATAAAGAACTTACAAACAACCCAATTAAACAATGGGCAATGGACTTGAATAGACACTTCTCCAAAGAGGACATACAGAAACCAATAGACGTATGAAAAGATGCTCAAGGTCACTAATCATCAAATAAATTCAAATTAAAACCACAATGAGATATCATCTCACACCTGTCAGAATGGCCATCGTCAATAAATGAGCAAATGACAAGTGCTGGTAAAGATGTGGAGAAAGGGGAACCCATTTGCACTGTTGGTAGGAATGCAGACTGGTTCAGCCACTGTGGAAAGCAGTATGGAGATACCTCAAAAAAATTAAAATGAATCTCCTTTTGACCCAGCTATCCCACTTCTGGGAACATATCCGAAGAAACCCAAAACACTAATTCGAAAGAACATAAGCACCCCTATGTTCATTGCAGCATTATTTACAATCACCGAGATGTTGAAGCAACCCAAGTGTCCATCAGTACTTGAATGGATAAAACAACTATGGAATATTTACACAACTGAATACTAATTGGCCTTAAAAAGAAGAAAATTTTACCCTTTGTGACAATATGGATGGACCCAGAGAACATTAGGCTAAGTGAAATAAGCCAGTCGGAGAAAGACAAATATCATATGATTTCACTCATATGTGGAATCTAATGAACAAACTGAACTAACAAGCAAAGCAGAGACAGACTCATAGATGGAGAGCAGATGGCAACTTGTGCAGGGAGGGGAGGGCCGGAGGGGTTGAGCCAAAAGGAAAAATGACTCATGGACAACAGTGTGGTGATAGCAGGGGTAGGGGTATATAAGGGGACTGAACGGTAATGGAAAAAAACACAATAAAAATCATTAAAAATAAATAAAAATAGAATTAATTTTTCAATTAATTAATTTAAACTTCAAAAAAATATTTACAGTCATATTATAGTAATCTGCATAGGGGTGTTTCAAAAGTATCTAATGTATCTAACACTGTGCATTACTGTATATTTCTCACAGCCACGTTTTTACCAGTGAAAGTGTAGCCATGAATGCATTTCATTATCACCTCAATTTAACAATAATAACAGCTGGTAAAAACTACCTTTTAAAATATCCTTAAGAATATGAACATCACCACAGTTACTTAATTTTAAACCTTCACACATTAGTGTTCTTGGGTCAAGATTGAGTTTCTTAATCATTTCACAATATATCTAAATCAAGTCATTATACTGTACACCTTAAATTTCTATAGTGCTGTATGTCAATTACATTTCAATAAAACTGAAAAAAAAGAGGGGGGAGTTAGGATCCAATTGCAACAATAACCAACTAACACAAAAGGACCTTTCAGTTGACAATGAATTTTGGGCTTCAGTATGCTTAGACCACATTAAGGCTATTTAGACCTAAGTGTAGGTTTCATTCTGATATAAGATGTTTTAAATATTGAACCTGGGTTAGGGAAAACTGCAAATTTCCTTTGGAGACTTCATGTTTCGTCAAGGTCAAAAGTTTGAATGGGTGAATACTGTTTTCTTATGAGAAGGCATAAAAGGAAGAAGAAGCAAGTCGTGCACATGTTGCAACAAAATAAATGCCTGGCAGAATTTATGTCATCCAGATCAGCTTTCAGGATTTGTGGAAAATAAAAAGGCTTAGTAAAGCCCTTAGACATTATTGTCCAGGTTAATTATTTTTCTGTATAAATGATGGTAAAAAGACATTGGCTAACTTCAACTGTAATACTGAAGACTGTGCTGCATAAGTCAATTCCACTAAAGAATTTACTTTCAGCTGGAATGGGTGCTAGCAACATATGAGCGTTAGGAGCAACAGGGTGTCAAGGGCTAGCAATGTTGTTTATTGCCCAAGGTCTCAGACAAACTGCCATCTTTGTCCTTTGATTATCTCATAGGTAAAATGGGAGTTTTATAAAAGCTAATGCAAGAGATAACAAGGCCCTGGGTTTTGCAATCTTCTATTATGGACTTCACACATTGAAAAGTCTCTTTACTTATGAGATACTGATTTATTTTAAGAAGGAGTTTTGAGGATCTATTTTAATCTTGATCGGAGGTGCATTATGGATTCTTACAATATCAGTTGAAATTTTTGCTCATAAAGAGTATGGCAGCTGATCCAATAGGCACAAATGAATAGTGTTCCTAGATTCTTCAGTTTCATCATAAATGGAGGGAAAATTTGCTAAAGTTAATTTAATTCACTTGAATGGGTGCTTTCAAAGCTACTCTCAAGTTCTAAATTTATTTCTGCCTTTCAAGACAAAGAAATCCTGGTATGATGCTAAGAAGTGTTGGCCTAATAAATGAATAGGGTGGGAAAACAACTAAAGAGGAAAGGGTGGGTGTCTCCTAAAAGTGCCTACACATAAAAGAATAGGTTTAAATACAAAGGGTTTTTTAAGGTTTATTAGCAATCTCCGCTATTCGAACTGTTTTATTACTCTGAGCCAGGGGGCGCTTTATAGCAATGGGTTTGAGCATCAAGTGTGTAACTCTGGTTTCAATAAGGATTTAGATTTATGCCCAATTAGGAGAGAGATGCCTAAAACCTATTAAGAGAGGATTTGGAAGAGCTCCTGAAGTTCCTCAGAGCCTCATCATTTGAAATTAGGACATTTGAAAGGCTGGTTAGAATTCCAAGGGTACCTGAAATGGTTAAATTTGTGACAATTTCTTTTCCTGTGTTCTGGCTCTTTGCAATAATAGCAGAAAGTGGGTTTTTGGTTTTATACAGGGTCCTTCATTTGGTTTTGTATAGGAGCTGAAAATTTAAAATTTTAACAATCTTACTTCCAGGTGACTCTTCTAGTATGTGAGCAAGCTGATATGACACGCAAACTAAATCTGGAGTAGACATAGTTTCCCATTCAATTTTGGTTCTTTTGAGTAAAAGAAAAAAACGTCAATTTAGCCTGTTAATAAACATAGAGTCGAAGGCTACCCGCATGGAATCAGCATCTGAATTTTCTTTGAAAACAATCTGAAGTCAATTGTACAAATTATGAACAGGTTCATCAGGTTTTTGTGTACAAGCCTAAATTTTATTGCCATTAATAGGCTTTGGGGAAACCATAGATATTGCCCAAAGAAGGTATTTAGCAATTTCATGAGCCTGATTATATAATAAGTCAGCAGGGCAGTCTCCTAGTTACAATGTTAGAGACTCTTTAGGATTTCCCTGATTGTCAGTTTTCATCCAATGTCAAGCCTGAACCTCACTAACAAGACTGTGGACTAACTGACATAAAGCTGATAAACCAGGTTTATAGATTTGGATAACTATATTAACTCCTCAGCAAATCTGTGAGGATCCTAACTTACTTTAGGAAACTCTTAATGATGCCTCACAATTAGGCCTTTGTCTGGGGAACATAAGAAATCTAAGGTTTATTAGGATACTCAGAAGGTTTAAGTGTAGAAATGTAGATACTGATAGGTTCAGAGAAGGAGGGAATGGAGAAAAATTCAGAGGAGAGGAAGGATGGCAGAGGAGGCAGAACCAGAGTAAAAGAAGCTGATACAGGTGAAGAAGTTGGCACTGGAGGTGGATCCAAAGACAAAGGAGTCTGGGAAAAGAGGCAAGATGGTTCCAGAGGCAAGAAACACACGACGCTGGAAGACATCTCTTTCTTTAAACGTTTATTTGCCTCAGTTAATCCTAAAACTTTACTTTGCAAAGAGACAGCAGAGTCCGGGCAATGTTTGGAAACCTCAAAATACCAATCAAAATATGTGTTCCATTTAGTTTTGCCAATTATAGAGCTATGATTGTCCAACTCAATTTTTTAAAAGGTAACTTTGCAAATAAGTTCCCTATAATGGCATTGGTATTCTGAATTACTTTTGGTCAAATAAGTACATTTAGTTAGATATGGGCATGAGGACTGATCATAGCTTGTAGACATAAAATTGGTCAGTGTCTCTGTAGGGGTGGCACCCTGGAAGTATTTAGATAACTGACACCCCATTTTCAGAGGCTTTTCTCAAAAGCAGAGTTCCAAAACAGCCTAAACAACTCAAGCAGCTTAAATAGCTTAAACAGTTTAAATAGCCAAAACAGCTTGGACGCTAAATGCCAGTCAGTTCGACTTAGAACAGTGTTTGAAATGAGACAGTCTGGTCTGGTACTAAACTAAAAGCGATCCAATTTCACCGGAAACAGTTTCGTCCCAAGGGAATCAGGCTGAAGGATAGCCAGCCTCAAGAAACAGCCTCATCCTGAAGGAGTCAGGGCAAAGTGTCATATCAAGTACTCGCAGAAAAACAGAGCCTATAAAAGAAAAGCAGGATGCTTCTGAAAAGATCCTTAATAAAGCCTGGAGAGCTTCAGAAAGTAAAAAGAGAAGGATCTTTGATCCAGGAAAAAAATTTTCCCTTCAACTGTTGGGAGGGCAAGAAAAAGAGCTTTTTCTTTTTATATAAATTA
Organism: Mormoops blainvillei; assembly: GCA_004026545.1. Taxonomy (NCBI): domain Eukaryota; kingdom Metazoa; phylum Chordata; class Mammalia; order Chiroptera; family Mormoopidae; genus Mormoops; species Mormoops blainvillei. The sequence goes on from PVJD01004915.1 coordinate 21,780, forward strand.
TATATATACAGCTGCACAGTATTTCTTTGAGTAAATGTACCACAGTTTTTTGATCCACTCATCTACTGATATGTATGTGGGCTGTTTCCAGATCTTGGCTATTGTAAATAAAGCTGCTATGAAGCTAAGAGTGCATATATTCTTTTGAACTGGTGTTTCAGGATTCATAGGATATATTCCCAGAAGTGGAATTGTCAGGTCAAAAGATAGTTCCATTTTTAATTTTTTGAGGAAACGCCATAATGTTTTTTACAGACACTGCACCAACCTGCACTCTGACCAACAGTGCACAAGCATTCCCTTTTCTCCACATCCTCGCCAGAACTTGTTTGTTGATTTATTCATGATAGCCATTCTGCCATCCTGACAGGTGAGAGGTGACATCTCATTGTGGTTTCAATTTGCATCTCTCTGATGTTTAGTGACGTTGAGCATTTTTTCACATGTCTGTTCATTGATTCATTATTATTCTTTGGCTAGTCTAATATTGAATCCCTCTAGTGTACTTTCCAGTTCAGTTATTTTATTTTTTAGCTCTGTACCTTCTGTTTCTTACTTTCACATATTTTATCTTTGTTGAAGTTTTCACTGTGTTCCTTCTTCTGAGTTCAGTGAGTATATTTATGAATATTACTTTGAACTCTCTCAGGTAAACTACTTATCTCCATTTCATTAATTTTTTATGGTTTTATCCTATTCTTTTGTTTGGAACACATTCTTCTCTTTCTTCCTTTTGCTTCACTCTCCATGTTCTTTTGTAATTGTTAGATACAACAGCCCTTTCTCCCAGTCTTGATAGGTTGGCCTTTTGCTAACAATAAACCATGCGTAATTTAAAATAACCTAGTTCTTCATTATCACTCAAACTTTTGTGATTATTCAAGAAGCATATTTTATTTTTAATAGTTCCCAGTAGTTGAGGGTGTACAAATACAAATCTGTGTCCCACCGGGGAGTATCTCAGTTCCTTGATTCAGGTTGAGTGGAAGCCAGACCCTCAGACAGCAGTTTTTACAGACTGAAAGTATAAACAGCTCTGTGAGACTGCAAGCATAAGCCTTGCTGGCCACCAGAGCCAGGTCATCTAGAATTGTCCCCTGGACAACAGTTGCAAATCCAGGTCTCTAGATGAGTGTATTACTGCCTTTCTGGGAGATACCAAAGAGCTTTCATGAGGCAAAAGGAGAAAATAAAGATGGGAACCTCTGGCCTGTGTTTCCTGAGGGCACCTGAGGGTAGCCTCTAGATGTGTACCAAACTTGAAGTCTGCCCCTAGACCAAAGCACCAGGACAAAAAAATTAGGTTTCTTTCACAGAAAAGCTGGAGATATATTTCAGTGTACTATCTGTGAAGTGCCCTTGGGGTGGTAGCCTACCAAGAACTTTCTCTCAGTTTGTTACAGTCCTATGGGATCTAGAACACAAGCTCCCCTGACCACCAGAGACAGATAATCAAGGGGTATCCCATTGGTGGCAGCTGCATAAAACAGGGCACCGTACATAAAAACTGGGACACCAAACACTTACAGTTGTTTACCTCAAGAGATACTTGCGGTCTGGAGCATGGCAGAGGGAGAACTCAAAGGCAGTGTTCATCCTCTGAGGACTCAGGAAAGGTCTACAGTCAGTCCCTAGTTGTGTGCTTACTTAAAGTACTGCCCCTCTGGTTCCAGCTATGATAATAAGCTACTAGATCCCTTTCACAGAAAGACTGAGCTTCCTTGTCTGGTGCCTCTTGCTATGCCTTATGAATGGTAGCTGTTTATAAACTTTCACCTTTGGTTACAATGATATGTGACTTGCGAGTGTAAGCACAGCTGGTTATCAGAGCAAGAGGTGATATGGCAGTGTTCCTTGGCAGCTGCAAAAATTAAGGCACCAGTCAAGAGTATAACCTCCTTTCTGGAAGATACCAACGAGATAGTTATAACAAGACAGAGAGACAGCACAAAGATTTTGTCCACTGACTTCTTCTTTGTGACAGCACCGCGATAGTGCTTTATAATTGTGCCAGATCAGAAAACTTATCCTAAAATCAAACCCCCTGAAGAAAAAAATAGGCCTCTCTCAGAATGTCCAGGGTACGTGTAAATCACCTATCTGTGCAGTTCTCATTTAGTGATAGTGTTCCAAGCAAGAACTGTCTTTATGATTATTACAGTCTCATGGACCAAAAATGCAAACCATCTTGGCCACCAGAGCACAGCTATCAGTGGGCAGTCCCTGGGTGGCAGCTGCAAAAACTTGGTCATCAGACATAAAAACCAAGACACTGGAGGTGTATAGATGTTCCCCTCTGGAAGATATTGGTAGCAGAGGGAGATCAGAAAGATTGTACCAACTGGCTGGAGTAAGGCAGCAGAGGAATGCAAAATGGCACTTGCTATAAGAAGACAAAAAGATACAACAGAAAACAAAAGAAAAGTGTCCTAGCTGAGTTGCTCAGTGGGATGGAGCATTGTCCCGTACACCAAAAGGTTGTGGGTTTGATTCAGGACACATACCTAGGTCACAGGTTTGATCCCTGGTCTGGGCCCGTATGGGAGACAACCCATCACTATTTCTCACATCAGTGTTCCTCTCTCTGTCTCTCTCTTCCTTCCTCTCTCTCTAAAATCAATAAACATATCTTCAGGTGAGGATTAAAAAAGGAAAGAAAAAAAATAACTTTTAGAAATAGAAAACAAAAGTAAAAAAACAAGAATAGAAATTTTTAAAAGATGGTGTCTGCTAGCTTTAAAATAGCAGAGGGAAAGATCGGAAGATAGATGGCATTTACTAGCTGAAATATAAAGATAGACCACCCCCTCAAATGATAAAAAGAAAAAAAAGTTGATGCCTGTTGGTTTTAGCAAGGCAAAAAGAGAGAGAGAAAGAGCAGAAAAATGGCGTCTACCATCCTCTGTCTTGGAGGCCCCTACCTTCCAGACCAATGATTTAAAATTAAATTACAAATTAGTATTTTCACATATATTCTGGGTGCTATATAAAAAGCTGCTTTTGTGCTAAGCTCTGGAGCAAGTGAATCTGCATGGGAGCCTCTTAAGAGTCATTTTTCATTTTGCCACAACACTGTAGGTCTCACAGGTACAAGTCCTGTTGGTCTTGAAAACTAGATATTATGAAGGCTGGTCTCTCAGGTACCAGTCAGAAAATTGGGTATGCCTGCTATGGGGTCCTATTTATTTCCTTCTCAGAGAGACGCTCCAGGTTTTTTGGGACACCGTGAGGGTGGGATTTTTAACAAGATCGTATCTCAGCCTTTCCTACCCTCTTCGAAGTGATTTCTCTCTCATTTTCCCAATGTGAAGGGGTGCTTCTCTAGTTATTAGATTTTTCCCAGAGGAAATTGTTCTATATAAACTTGTAGATTAATTCTGTCTGTGGGGGGAGGTGAATTTAGAATCTTTCTTCATCATCATCTTGAACCAGGAACTTCTTTTTTTTTTAAAGATTTTATTTATTTATTTTTAGAGACGGGGAAGGGAGGGAGAAAGAGAGGGAGAGAAACATCAATCTGTGGTTGCCTCTCATGCGCCCCCACTGGTGACCTGGCCCACAACCCAGGCATGTGCCCTGACAGGGAATTGAACCTGTGACCCTTTGGTTCACAGGCCAGCACTCAATGCACTGAGCCACACCAGCCAGGGCTGTTTCTTGATGATGTTGGCATTTATGCTTATGAAATGCCCTCTTACAACTGCTTCGCTGCATACCATCAATTTTGATATGCTGTAGTTCCATTCGTATCTCAAGATACTTTTAAATTTCTCTTTCGATTTCTCATTTGACTCATTGGCTATTCAGTAGCATGTTGTTTAATATCTACATTTGAAAAATTTCCAGTTTTTTTTTCTGTCATTGATGTTTAGTGCCATACCATTGTGGTTTGAAAGATAATTGATATGATTTCAGTCTTAAATTTGTTAAGGTTTGTTTTGTGGCCTAAAAAACAGTTTATATCTGTGAATTCAAATGGTCTAGCATGTCCTTCTAGTCCAATATTTCCTTATTGATCATCTGTCTGGGTGATCTATCCATTGATGTAAGTGGAGTATTAATGTCCTCTACTATTGTATTGCTATTTCTCTGTCTCTTAATATTTGATTTATATATTTAGGTGCTCCTATATTGGATTGACCCCTCTATCATTATGTAATGATTTTTATGCCTCTTACTACATACTTTGTATTAATGTCTATTTTGTCTTATATAAGTATAGCTACCCCAGCTTTATTTTGCTTTTCTCTTTCCATCCCTTCATTTTAAACTTTCATGTCCTTACATCTGAAGGAAGTCTCTCTTAGGCAGCATATATTTGGGTTTTTTTTTTAATCCATTCAACCACTATATGTCTTTTGATTGGAGAATTTAGCCCACTTAAAGTAGTTATTGATAGTAATGTACTTATTGCTATTGTGTTCATTACTTTTGCATTTTTATAGTTTCTCTTTTCCTTTTGTCTCTCTCTTTTCCTTGGTAATTTGATATTTTGGTAGTGATATTATTAGATTACTTTCCCTTTATATTTTGTATCTACTATAGTTTTTTTATTTGTGGTTACAAAGAGGCCAATATAAACAATTTATACTTATAACAGTTTATGTTGATAAAAACTTAAACTTAATTTTGAACACATATTAAAGCTCTAAATTTTTATTCTTTCCTCATGTATTATGTTTCTGATATTACAATTTAACTTTTTGTGTTGTTTCTCCAATAACAAAATGTATTTACAATCATTTTTACTATTTTTGTCTAACTTTCACACTAGCTTTATAAGTGTTTAATGCACCACCTATACACTAGTAGATTATTTTGAATTTTACTATATATTTACCTTTAACATTTAGATTTATACTTTCAAATGTTTTCCTTTATAAATTAGCTCTCTTTTATTTCAGCTGAGAAAAGATATGAGGGGAGATGCAAAAATAATGGGAATTATCTTCTGGAGGGCAAGCCCCTTGTAGTACAGGCTTCCCCCACTAGACCAGTGTTCTAGGAACCCATCTGTATCAGTGAGCCAGCTGGCGTTGTGAGAGGCTGCGTTCAGCGTCAGTGAATTTTTTTGAAGACTCTTTCAATGCTTTTGCCCATTTCATGATGGGTGTGGTGCCCACACCACACTGAGTGTTTAGCAGTTTTTGACCCAAAACGCATGACCCCCATGACCCACCCTCCCTATTCACCCGATCTCATCCAGAGCAACCTTTCTTTTGTTTCCTCGGATTAAAAAATTCCTCAAAGGAAAACATTTTGCCGATGTGGAAGAGGTGAAACAAAAACAGCAGAAGCACTAAAAGGCATCAAAATCAGTGAGTTCAAGAACTGTTATGAGCAGTGGAAAAAATGTTTCAATAGGTGTATTGCATCAAATGGAGGGCACTTTCAAGGTGATTGGAGTTTACACATGTAAGAATAAATACACAAGTATTTATAAACAAATTCCTGGGTTTTTTGGGGGGAGGTCCTCTCTTGTACTTTATTATTCCTTGTAAGTTCAACCTAGTGGTGATGAACTCCTTTGGTGTTAGCATGTTAGGAAAATTCTTTATCTCTCCTTCATTTCTGAAGAATAAGTTGTCTGGGTAGGCTAGTATTGGTTGGAACTTTTCCCACCACTTCCTATATATTGTACCACTCCTTTCTGGCTTGTAAAATTTCTGATGAAAATATCTTCTGATAGTCTCCTAAAGGTTCCCTTGTATGTAACAAATTGTTTTTCTCTTGATGATTTTAAGATTCTCTCCTTGTCTTTAGCTTAAACACTTTAATGATAATGTGTTCTAGTGTAGGCTCCTATTGATTCATTGCATTTGGTGCTGTCTGGCCTTCTGTGATCTGGATGTGTCTCTTCTTCCCCAGGTTAAAAAAGTTTTCAACCACTAGTTTTTCAAATATGTTTTTGTCTCTTTCTCTGAATTTTCTCTTTCTGGGATTTCTAAAATGTGGATAATGGTATACTTTATAGTGTTCCATGATTCCCTTAAGCTATCTTCACTCTTGTTCATTCTTTTTTTTTTTTTTTGGCTGCTGTGATTGGGTGAGTTTCACTTTCCTGTATTTGAGTTTGCTGATCCTTTCTTCTCCTTCATCTAGTATGTAATGTACCCCTCTATTTTATTTTTCAGTTCAATTGTTGAATTCTTTATCTTTGTGACTTCTAGTTGGTACTTTCTTATATTTTTTCTCTCTTTGTTGAAATCTTCACGTTGTTCTTTCACTCTTTTTTTGAGCTCAGTATGTATCCTTTAGGCCATTATTTTGAACTCTTTGTCAGCTAAATCACTTATCTCCTTTCCAAAAGGTCTTTTATTTAAACAAGGATTTAACTTGTTATATTGTTTGGAATATATTCCTTTGTTTCTTCATTTAACTTGTCTTTGGTTTCTCTGTATGAGATAAAACAGCCCTCTCTCCTAGTCTTGAAGAAGTGACCTCATGTAGAGCTAAACCTAATTGTTCAACTTTGCCCTAACTCATGGTTGTATCTCAAATGTTTGTGATTGTCTCAGCAGAATGCTTTATTTTCAATGGCTTCCAATAGTTCAGACTGTGCCAAGACTTGTCAGTATCTTAAAGAGTAGGATCTCAGTCAGCACCCAGATTCAGGTTGAGTGGAAACAAGACATTGGGACAACAGATTTTACACTATTCAAATATACTTATTTGAGGGGAAGACTGATAGATTGTTTTCTTTTTTCTATCTACTCCCTCTCCCCTGAGCCCTGTGGTAATAACCAGTTAAATTCTGTTACCATTAAATCTGTAAAAATAATCCCTGTTGACCATTAGAGACAAGCTATATAGGGTGGCAAACACAAAAGCTGAAGCACCAAACATGGCCATGAGCTCCTTTCTGGGAGATGCTAATGACTTTGCCTGAGGCAGAAGGAGAGCACAAAGGTGGCACCCACTAGACTTCCTGGTCTCATCAGAGGATTGTAGTTAGCCCATAGATACATGTTTAATTAGAATCTTGCTCTTCTGTCTACAGCTATGAAGACAAGGTGTTAAACCTCATTCACAAATATCAGTAACCTGGAGCAAGACAGGAAAAGAATGTAAAAATGTTTCCCACTGGCTTCCATCTGTTGAACACCTCAGTGGACTACTAGAAGTGTGCAAATCCAGAAGGCTTCCCAGCCAAAACCTCCAAAATAAGCCTCTTTCACAGAGAGACTAGGGATGTTTTAAATCTCTGTACTTTGGGGATGATAGCTGGCCACAAATTGTCTCTCTGTTAGAGTGCATTGGGACCCATGAACACAAGGACCACCCCCAGCCAAATTAGTCAATCAAGGGGCACATCTTGGTCAACAAACACAAAAACCAGGGCACCGGATGCTTGTACAAACTGGGTTAACAGGTGCATGTAGAAGCTCTGTTCTGGGAGATACCAGCACTCTGGACACCTTAGATGTAGAACATGAATATAGCACCTGTCCTCCAAGGTCCCTGCAGAGGATTGTAGTCAATCCTTAGATGTGTGTTTTGTTAGGAGCCTACCTCCCAGGCTGCAGCTATGAATATAAGCTAAAATGTTTCATTTACAGACAGACTAGACACCTTAGTCTGTTGTCTCTAGCTGTGTCTTGGGGTTGGACGCCAGTGAAAAACTCTTTCTCTGTTAGAGACCTGTGGTAACTGTGAGCGTAAGCTACTCTAGTCACTTAGGCAGTCTAATATTTTAGAGGTATCCTTAGCAGCATATGGTAGTAATTAGGGCACCAGATGACTGCGCAAGTTCCTTTACAAGATATATCAATGGCCTGGAGTGAGGCAAAAGGGGGAGTGCAAAGATGGAAATTGCTGACCTCTGTCTTTGAAGTGTATTTTAGTAGATAACCGGATATGTGTTGAGTTAGAGGCTTGCACCTCATACCAATGCTCTAGGATAAGCATACACCATAAGCCTCTTTCACAACAAGTCTGGGTTCTTTTCAGTTGGCAGCCTCTGTGCTGAGCTCTGGGCCCTGGGATGTGTTCATTTTCACATGAGCCCCTCAAGAACTATTTCTCAGTTTTCCATAGGCTTTTGAATCTTATGGGCACAAGCCCCTTTGGCTTTCAAAACTAGATGCTTTGGGGGTGTCACTCCTAGGCGAGTCTTAAAAGTTGGGGTGTCAGGTGTGGGATTCAACACCTTGGCTCCTCAGGGATAGTTTGGGGTTCTGAATTTACCCCTGATTGTGGGTTGCTGTGCTGGGGGTGGCATTTAGAGTGATATTTTCTTTCAGCATCTCCTATCCATGTTGATGTGAGTATTTTCCTGTTTATCCAAAGTGTAAAACTAGGTCAGCTAGTTTTTTGTTTTGTTTTGTTTTGTTTTGTTTTTCAGAGGAAATTGTTACTTCTGTAGGTGTAGACTTGGTATGTCCATGTGAAGAGGTGAGGTCAGGATTCTTCTACATTGTTCTCTTGAATTGAGATCAATGATAAGATTTTATATTTAACTTGTTCTAGTTTATATGATACCAGTAGACTTGAGATGTCATGTACATGTAATGTAATACCGAAAGCAAACATTAAAAATAAAAACTATACAAAGATACATACTCAAAATTTATAGAACACTCCACCCAAAAATATGGAACACCCTGGGCCACAAAACCTCAACATATTTAAAAAGTTGAATCATGTGGAGTGTATTCTCTAACTGCAATGGAACCAAAATAGAAATCAATCACACAGAGATAAGCAGAAGTTCTCCAAACACTTAGAAAATAAACAGCACATTCCCAAATAATCTGTGTATCAAAGAGGAAGTTACAAGGGAAATAAACAAACACATGATAATGAATGAAAATCAAATTACAACATACCAAGATTTGTGGGACATAGGTCAAAGCAGTGTTAAGGGAGAATTTTATAGCACTAAATGCACACATTAGAAAAGAAGAAAAATCTCAAATCTATAATCTAATATTGCTCCTCAAGAACTTAGATCAAGAAAATAAAAAAGAAAGAAAGCCAATGTCAGAAACATATGGAAGAAAATAAAGATAAGTGCAGAAATCAGTGAAACTGAAAACAGAGATAATAGAGAAAATCAATGAAACAAAGAGGTTTTAAAAAATATCAATAAAATTGAAAAAATTCCAGGAAGGCTTATAAAGAAGGAAGAGGGAACACAAACTGCTAACATCAGAAGTGAAACAAGGGATATCACTACAGAACCTGCAGACCTCAAAAGGATAAAAAGGGAGTAACATGAACAGCTCTAAACTCATAATTTTGACAAATACATGAAATAGAACGCTTACTCAAAAATAAAATCTAATTCAGCTCACCCAAATAAAATAAATAATTTGAATAACCTATCAATTAATAGTCAATTGAATTCATAATTTAAAAATTCCCTCCAAAGGGAATATCCAGACCCACTTGGTTTCCATGGAGAATTACAGCAAATGTTCTATGTTAAGAGAAATTAATACCAATTCCTTACAATCTCTTCTAGAAAATAGGGGAGGAGGAAAGACTTCCTAATTACTTTTATAAAGGTATTATTACTCTGATAGCAAATTCAGATAAAGAGAAAATAATGAAGAAAACTACAGACCATTATCTCTTGTGTATATATTAGATTCAAAAGTCCTTAATAAAATATTAGCAAATGGAGAGGGAAGATGGAGGCCAAGTAGGTGGAAGCTGAGTCCACTTCCTCTGGCCCCCAACTCAGACACTTGGCTGACCTTCTGAAAAATAAACTGAACTTTCAACGGAATCTTAGCTGATACAAAGTTTGGAAGGCAAGAAAGAGTACAGAAAATGCTTCACAACGGGCAGTAAGGAGATTTTATAGGTGGACAGGGAAATACCCTGGGAGTGGCACTTGTAACCACAATGTCGGCAGCCCGGGAACCTGAATCCTCAGAGCCTGGTCAGAAATCGCAACGTAGTGGCTTCCTCCCCTCCCAGGGCAGGGAATCCCCAGACCCAGACCAGGAGGGACTTGGGTACACAAAGTAGGGGAGATCCAGGCTACACACACACAATGAGCAGCACATCCTTAGCAGCAGCAAACGCCAAACGGGAGAGTTCCAGAGAGTGAGAGAGATACTATCCATACCTGGGTCTGGTGGGAGAAGTGGGCCCCATGGCCACCTATGACTACGATAGACTCTTGACTTTTTGGAGAGGTGGATATACAGAAAGCCGGTGAGTGACACAGCGTTGCAATGGGAGCACCCAGAGGGGCTTTCTTAAAAGGGGAGCTGAGGCATGCCAGTAAGGGGAAAGGGTTGAGGGGTGGTTTACTCCCACTCAGTGCAGCTGGGCAGATTGATCAAAAAGGTGCAATGCGAGGGGATTTCTCGGCCCCAGCCTGGTGCAGTTGTGCAGAGTGGAGGGTGCAGGCCTCTGTATGCTGCAAGGGCAGTCGGCTGGGAACAGTGCACCTGAGATTATTGAAAACCAGACAGCCCAGGTCCCTGGCAGAACCTTCACGAAGGGAAGGTCGCACCAAGCCCCCACCTCCTGCAACAGCAGGGAAGACTGCAAAACCGGTTGGGCAGGCTCCAGAACCCCGTACGATGCATTTCTGCAAGAGAAAGACAGCAAGAAGAATGCCTATAGGGCCCATTTTGAACTTCTCACAGGGCTACAAAATGCACTGGTTCTTAGAACCCTGTTTCACTGAGGCCAGCAAAGCAGGGAGGTCAGAAAACCGTGCAGCAAGGGGGAATCAGGGTCCCACCCAGGCTCAGCTCACACACAGAGCTGCCATCAACACCAAGCGGGACAGTGATGACCCTCTTATACAGACTGGTCCCACCCTGTGAACCAGACAGCTATTTGATCGGAAACATTATTGGAAATCAGCTGGGACAGACTAAGACAGGTGGTGCAGGGGTAGGGGGAACACACCCACAATTTACGCAGTGGTTTGAACAGTGCTTCCCAGGGGAGACCTAGGGGCCCCACTACCTGATCCCTCTGGGGCCTCACTATTTGATAGTAATAGAAGCTCCCTCTAGAGGTAGGTGAAGGCAATGTAAGCGGCGTTGCCAGAAGTTGCACAGCCTACCCCAGGACCTTGAGCTGATAAAAAAAAAAAAAGAACAGAGGCTCTTCCAGAAAGAGAAGTCAGGAGGTGAACACCAAATAACTGAGACAAATTTCACCTCACTCTTCTTCAGAATTTGCATTTTTTTTCTTTTCTTCCTTTTACATGGCCCTATAATATTTCATCTTTTGCTTCAGTTGTATTCCAACTAATTCAAAACTCTTGGTCTTTTTTATTATTTTTATTCAGGTTATGTATTATCTTTCATCTTGTTGTTATTTCAAATCTCACATTGCACCCTTCCCTTGCCTCACTCCACTTTACCTTCCTCCTGCCCTTTCTTATTTTTGTTGTAAATTTTATCTTCTCCCACGCTACACCTTTTTCCTGTTTCTTACTCTTACTATTTCTCCTCCCTCTATCCTCTCAAAAGTATTCTTCTTTCTTTTAGTCAGCTTCATTCTTTTTCCCCCTCTTATAATATTATTTCCATTCCACCTTCATAACTGTGGCTTGTTGGGTATAGATATTACTGTTATTGCTGTTCTTCTTCCATGGTATTCCTATTCTTTTTTTTTTTTTTTGGAATTCAAATGTCATAGGTTACTCTCCCCCTGTCTAACTCCATTTTGCCTTTGCCCTGCCCTTGCTCATTTGAGTTAGGAATTTTACTTTATTTTTTTTCCTTTTCTTAGTCTGGATCCTATACCTTACTCTTGTTAGTTTTCCTCACTCTATCCTCTCAAAATCATGTTCCTTTTCTAAAGACACCTGATATTCTCCTTTCTCTTTTGTATAATATTCTTATTCCCTTTCCACCTTTATTAATTTTTGCTTAGCTCTTGTTTTTATTAACCCTGCTGTGGTTTTTCTGTAATTTTGCTCCCTTTGCTTCAATTCTTTTTAATTTTATTCCAAACCTCATAGTATACTCTTCCCTTCTCTTACTCCATTTTGCCATTGCCCTTCCCTGTTTTACTTACGTTTTAAATTTTATTCTCTCCCTTTCTTCACCTCATTTCTGTTCCCTACTCTTATTATTTCTCCTCCCACTTACCACTCAAAATCACTTTTCCCTCCTTTTGTCATCTTATATTCCCTTTTTCCTATCTTATAATATTTTATCTCTCTCCACCTTTATTAAAATTTACTTAATTGCTGTTGATATTGCTGATGTGGTAGAGGGATATTTTTGCTGGCGTGGATTTGGTTTTCTGGGAACTATTGTTTTGTTAACCAACACCTGTACAACAACATACACAACGTGGAAGGAGTAGTGACTCCCAGTCAGCCAGCTGGAGAGGAGAATGCACCGACAAATGAACCATCAATAATCAAAGCCCAAATACAACAAGAGAGCCCACACACTCTGAATAAAGGTAAACTTTAGATCATCTAGATCAGGAAGTCAAAGGGATGGCACCACTGAGCCCACAGAACTCCTACCACACAAATCCACCTCATGAAGACAGGCAGGCAAAGCAGAGCAACCTGAGGCACAGAAACAGAGTCATCTAAAATGGGGACACAAAGAAAGAACCCCAAATAAAAAAGAATGGAGGATTCTCTAGAAAAAGAGCTAAATGAAATGGAGGCAAGCAATCTATGAGACAAAGAATTCAAAGTAATGGTTATAAGGATGCTCAGGGAACACAGTGACAACTACAAGGAGCTTAATGTTAATTATAGCAGCATGAAAAAGGGAATAGAAACTATGAACATGAACCAGGAAGAAATGAAGAATACAATATTTGAAATGAAAAATACACCAGAAGGAATTAAAATCCAGCTAAATGAAGCAAAGGACCAAAACAGTGAGCTGGAATACAAGGTAGAAAGAAATAGGCAAAGCAACAAAACAAAATGACTCAAAAGGAACAAGGATAGTTTAAGGGAACTTCAGGATAACACAAAATGGTATAACAGTCGTATCACAGGAATACCAGAAGGGGAAGACAAGGAACAAGGTATAGAAACCCTGTTTGAAAAAAATAATAGAAAATTTACTTAACTTGGTGAGGAGAAAATGTCAAGTAACATTATTCACAATGGTGAAAGTCTGAGTGCTTCTCCCCTAAAATCAGGAACAAGATAAGAATTTCAGTCATCGACACTCATATTCAATATAATGCCAGAAGTTCTAGCTAATGAACAAGGCAAGGTTAAGGAAAATTCATACACATCACAAAAGAAGTTGCTGTTGACATGATTGTTTATATAGAAAGTATATATGGAATCTATAAAAAAACTCTTAGTAAATAATAAGTGATTTTTATCAAGGTTGCTTCTATTTGTATATGCTAGCAATGGACATGTGGCTACCAAAATTAAATATACAATACAATTTATAATCATTCAAAAAATACTCAGTTGTAAATATAAAGAAATATACTAGACTTGTTTCTGAAAACTACACAATGCTGATGAAATAAATGAAAGATGATCTAAATAAATGGAGAGATAAAGCACATTCACAGATTGAAAAGTCAAAATAATAAAGACGTGGATTCTTTCCAAATGCATATACAGATTTAACAAAATTGTTATCAATTTTCAGCAATTGTTATCAAAATTCCAGCAAGAATTTGTACAGACATAAATAATATTCTCAAATTTACATGAAAAGACAAAGAAATAATAATAACTTAAAAGTTTTGAAAAGAAAAATTAAAACATGATGAATCTGTCTACCCAATTTCAAGACATTATATAGCTCTTAGAATCAAGACTGTGTAGTATTGGTGGGAAGAAAGACAAATTGAATGATGGAACAGAACAGAAGACCCAGAAATAGACACACTCAAATATGCCAAGTTGATTTTTTAAAATAAGATATAAAAATAATTCAATGGAGAAAAGACAGGCTTTTCAACAAATGGTGCTGGAGCAGTTAGATTTATAGACCAAAAAATGAACCTATATGTGAATCTAACTCTTAAAAATTTACTCAAACTGATAAAGAAGTTAAATGCAAAATTATAAAATTTTAGAAAAAAATAAAAGAAAACCTTAAAGGTCTAAAGGTTGATAAATAATTCTTGAAATTCACAGCAAAATCATGCTTTTGAAAGGGAAAATTAATAAATTGGATCAAACCAACATTAAAAACTTTTGTTCTGTGAAAGAATTGGTAAAGAAGATGAAAAGATAAGCTACAGATATCACATGTCTGACAAAGGACTAGTGTCTGGATTATATATAAAAATCGTAAAACTCAACAGTTAAGAAAATCCAATTAGAAAATAGAGAAAAAAAATGAAGAGAATTTTCACCTGAAAGAATGTACAGGTGACATGAGAGCACATGAAACATCATTAGCCATTAGGGAAAAGCAAATTTAAATCACAATTAAATATCACTATACACCTATCAGAATGGCTAAAGCAAAAAAAATTTGTGGCAATAATTTCTGGTAAGGGTGTTAAGAAACTGGATCACTTATACATTGCCAATTGGAATATCAAATTGCACAGCCACTCTAAAAAACAGTTTGTAAGTTTCATTAAAAGTTTTTTAAAAGTCATCTACCATATGACCAAGCAATTGCACTCATGGGCATTTATCAGAGAGAAATTAAAACTTATGTTCACACAACAACTTTTACATGAATGTTTACAGCAACTTTATTCATAATAACCCCAAACTGTATACAAGTCAGACATCCTTCAATAGGAAAATGTTTAAACAAACTGTGGCACGTCCATATCATGGACTCAGCATTGGAAAGGAATAAATCATTGAATAAAAGGAACGCCTGTATGACTCTACAGTGAACTATGCTGAATGAAAGTAGTCAGTCTCAATGAGTTACAATACTGTTTGAGTTATTTTATATAACATTTATGAAAAAAACAAAGGACATATGGTTACCATGGGTTAAGAAGGGGATTGGGCAACATTAAAGTAGGTGTAGCTATAAAAGTACAACATTAGAGATACTTATGGTGGTAGAAATGTTCTGTATCAATGCCAATATCCTCATTTTGACATCTTACTATAATTTGGAAGATGTCGTCATTGGGGAAAACTAAGCAAACGGTATTTGGAATTTCTCTGTATTATTTCTTACAACTGCGTGTGAATCTAAAATTTTCTCAAAATAAGCAGGTCACTTCCATACCTTAAGTCTGTAACTGGCCTGGCAAGGCCAGAGCCAGCATCCAACCTCTTTCCTTAGCCTGTGTGGGCCTGGTATGGGTTCCCATCCTGGCTGAAGACACCTGCAGGCTGGGCAATGTGAATTTCTGAAACAAGGTGATGAAACTGGGCACAGGGGCTGGTCATCATGTGGATCTTGGCAGCAACGCAGGACAGAGAGCTAGTGGCATGAGCAAGCGAAGAAGCGGGGCTAGAGCAAAGCTGCCAGGCTCCATAGGAGGTAGACTAAAGAAGGCCTGATCAGGCTGCTGGAGGAAGGAAACATGACAGCGCGCTAGTTGAGATAAACTGTGAGAAAGATTTTGTTTCGAGATATCTAAAATTTTCGCAGTTTGTCTAGCAATGAGCCCTTGGAACCATGTTGCATTGTCAGAGACTAATGGATCAACTCTCCACATGCAGTTAAGGCTCTCTCAAGAATCAACTGGCCTTAGCAATTGGCAAGGGTATGACTGGAATCCCAGGGAAGAGCCAGTGAGGAGCGAAGAAGAAAAAGGCACCTGAATGAGCCAAGCCCCATGACCACGCCTGAGAGAGAGGAGAGAGTGGGAAGATTAAAAAAAAAAAAAAGGAAGAAAAGAGACTTTCCTTCACATGCTCCCCACTGTTGCTCTCTGGACAATTTCACTGGATTTTTCCCAGGGTCCAACCAGAAGACATCACCTTGGTTAAAACTAGTCCTGCTCATTTCCACCTGCAGATGAGCAGTAGACATTGTTCAGGAGGAATTCTTAAGTACCAGGTAGAGAGACCCTGGTCCCAGGGTAGACAGTGGGTGGGATGTATTTCAATGGCCCTCCACATATAACAGCTGCTTCGCATCATAGAAGTTGGTCTCCACATGCTTCATCCCAGAGGCCATGCTCCCCTTCATGTACCTGAGGGAACATCCATTAAGTTATTTATTGAGCACCTGCTATGTGATCAGTAGGAGGGAAACAGTGGTGAATTACACAGATGCAATCTCTGCCCATGTGGGTGATGACAGTAAATAAGCAAGATAAATGTAGATATGGTAACCAGTGACACAGAAGTAGACACAGTTATGGACTTTTTGTCAGAGTGATCAAGGAAGTCTTCCACAAAGGAATGATATTACAGCTGATATTAAGAGGGATAGGAACCAACAACTAAATTACTGGTGGAGAGAACATCAGTAATAGAGTCCCCTCAGTATGAAAGAACTTGTTTTATTCTAGGAACTGTGTGAATATCAGTGTGTGACAAGGAGAGGGGTACAAGTCAGGAAGCAGCAGAAGCATTAATGACACCATGGCCTTAAGATCAAACCACTCTAGGCATCAGTTCTCCCACCCCTGGCACTCACCCCAAACAGCCTCTATCTCAGGCATCCTGCACTGTGAAGGGCAGACAGAAAACTACCCTGGAGCAGATAGGATTTGTCTTTGAGTTCCCTGGTGACTCGGGGTGGCGCCCTGTGCTCAGCAGGTCCTCAAATCAATGGAGAATCCTGATATGCAAGAAGGTGGCCTTAGACCAGCCTCAGAATTCTTGAGCTCATTGAAATTTTTCTTCTTATTTTCAATCGTGAGTGCAAAGTTTTGAGTTAAACAAACACATTTGTTCATGAAACACTATTATCATTGGCCTTTGCCAGACCCCTCTCTTGTTTTAAGTATCTATATATTCTATTTTATCTACATAACCTACTCCCAGTCCTCTTTCTTCCATAGGCAACTACTCTAACAGTTTAACATCTATCTTTTCTTTTAATTTTTTTAAAAAAGATTTTATTTATTTATATTTAGACAGAGGAGAAGGGAGGGAGAAAGAGAGGGAGAGAGACATCAATGTGTGGTTGCCTCTTGTGCACCACCTACTGGGGACCTGGCCTGCAACCCAGGCATGTGCCCTGACTGGAAATCA
The DNA here is from genome assembly GCA_004026545.1 of Mormoops blainvillei. NCBI lineage: Eukaryota > Metazoa > Chordata > Mammalia > Chiroptera > Mormoopidae > Mormoops > Mormoops blainvillei. The sequence goes on from PVJD01004915.1 coordinate 38,839, forward strand.
AACCTCTGACCATTCAGTTCGCAGGCCGATGCTCAATCCACTGAGTCACACCAGCCAGGGCTAACATCTATCTTTTAATTTTCATTTAGGTATAATGTGGTCTGTTGTTTTGTGTGCCTGTATTTTTATAAAACAGAAATTGGCACTCTTGTTTCATAAAAAATAATTTCAAAAAAGGTTAATTTAAAAATACAAAACTATATAAAATGATTTAAAATAAATTAAAACTATATAAAATATATATTTAAAAAAATTTTTATTGAAATTTTTGGAACAGCGTTGGTTAATAAAATTATATGTTTCAAGTACACAATTCTATAATATATCATCTGTATATTGTACTGTATATTCACCACCCCAAGTCCAGTTTCCCCAGTTTACCTTCTTCTACTTTCCCCGACTCCTGTTTCCCTCTTGTAATCACCATACTGTTGTCTGTGTCTATGAGGGTTTTTTTTTTTAAACTGGCATTCTATTACATAAAAAATATTTCAAAATAAAGTTTAATTTAAAAATATAAAATATATAAAATATATTTAAATAAATTTAAAATGTATAAAAATATTCAAAAAACAAATTTTATGGGTGATGGCTGCGCGTGCATTTAAAATTCTATTGTTTTTTATTCATTTACCTATTTTGTTACCATTTATCAAGCCACGCAAACTTTGCCTACTCTAACCTGATGTTTGTGGTTACTGAGGCATAATGTTTGCTTTTGTATTAGGATTTGTGAAAGAGTAATGGGAATAATTTTGCTCATAACTGGGATTCTGTACAGGTGCATTCATGTGTAAAGTTTCATACATTTACTGAAATGAGTGCATATTTTCATATGCATCTATGGTTGTGTTTATGTGGGTAGAAGTGGGTTGAATATTTTGTACATGCATGAGAAGGCACCATTAGGAGTTCTCAAAAAAAATTATCATAGTTCCATTCACCCATTCAATTATTAAATCAAGACCCTGAGTGCCTACCCTGTCCCAGGCTCTGGTAATAGAAAGATGACTAAGATTGGGGTCTTACCATAGGGACTTTTCACTCTTTTGGAGAGAAGGATGTTTAATTACAGCACAGTGTACTGAGTGCTATGATGGGGCGACATGTGGTGTTGTAGAAATGCAAAGTGAGAGCATCTAATGAGACTGGCGATGGCGGTGGGCAGAAAAAACTTCCTAAAAGGTATGGTGTCTGAGTTGAGTCTTAAAGTTTAAGTAGCTGCATATGTTTCAGGGGTACAGAAAGAAGGGGGCTGAAAGTTAGGTACTAACTAAAGGACTGTTACATAGCATATGTAGTTTAGGTCAGGATCTTCATGAGAGGGGGAGCTGTGAGTAATACCTCCGTGAGTGCACAGGATAATATATTGGAGTGTGCGAAAATGTTAGGACTTAAAAAAAGTCCTATACTTCAACTTATTTATTTCTTTGTATTCCATAACGTACATTTTATATTTGTCCATAGGATACAATCTTAATATTTTTACTAGCACAGTTCAGTGCAGTCTAGACATAAATACATACATATATTAAGGAGAATGCTAATTACCAATATTTTAAATATCACTTGCAGTTTGTAAAACATCGTTTTAGGAAATTGCAAGGAGTTTGATATAGTTGGAGAAAATAATGTTTGTGTGAGGAATTGGCAGGAAGTAAAAATTGGGAAGTCAGTATTCATCCTACCCTTAATGGTTTAAACTCCATGCTAGTATTTATCTGCAAAGTAGGAAAAACTTCCTGCCAAAAAAAAATCCAAAAAAAGGATAATATAGGTGAATTGTTAATTGATTAACTATTGAGAAAGGATACTAAGGATAATATTGATGAATGTAATCACAACAGAAAAGTTCAACAGGTTTGTTTATACAAGTATTTAAACTATTTTTAGGTTTTAACACAACTTTTAATAATATTAAATGAAAAACAACTCACTGGGGAAAATATAAACATATAAGGTATATACAATGTTAATACCCTCACTAAATTAAGAACACTTACAAATAAGTTTTTAAAAAGATATCTCAATAGAAAAGGGGACTTGAACAGAGAAAGAAAAATAGTAGAGTTGCAAATGGCCCATAATCACATCAAAAAAGGTGTTCATCTTTACTCTAAATCAAATAAATATAAATTTGAACAACACTGAAAATCAATTCTTCACCTATAAAATCATAAAAATGAAAATACCCACTTTCGTGGGGATATAAAAGACAGACCAAATATACACAGCATAAATAGGAACACACATTACTTTATCAGAAAAAAAAATAAAATTTAAGTATAGTAAGTGGTTTTGAAAAAGGACAGATTGAAAGCAGCATAGCACCAATTAAAAACTATTACATAACTCAGGTAGTAGCAGTATAAATGGAGAGTAGAGAACAGGTTACAGACACACTAAGATATAAGATTTATAGTAGAAACTGAAATTTAGGAAGGAGCCAAGGATGACTCCTGAGCCTCCACCATTGATTGCTAAATGGATTGTGGAATAACATAAATCTTTCCTGACTTTAATAGGGAGATTACCCCACCTCCGCCCGCAAACAATATTTCTCATTCTTTTTCCTCTTTGGAACAAAATGTAATTTTCCCCATCTCTTTTTCTTAAACTTAGACTTTGTTTCTTTGCCCAGTACAAGCAAGTATAGAGCTATAACGTGTTGGAAAGTCACAGTTGGATCTTTACATACATCTTTAATTTACTCTTTATAACACCATGAGGTAGCTGTTATTCTTATTTTACAGATGTGCAATTACACTCGAACACAGTAAGTGATTTGTGCAAGAATGTGTGTGTGAGGTAAGTTTAAGGCGTGGATTATAGAATTTGAATCCGGATCTATTGGTTAGTGCTTTCTGAATGGGCATTCTTTGCACCATAAACTTAGATAATGGTCATTTACAATGTAGATAAAGTATCAAAAGTTAAGCAAATGAAAGACTTTTACCTTGGTAAAGACTCTCCCTAGAAAAGAAGATTCTCTTAGGTACAGTTTCTGCTCAAAACTGTAATGGAGCCTAGATTCTGACAATCTACTCTGTCAGCCGTGTTTAGCGGATCTGTCTGATGTGCCTATCATGATTAACCTGCATTCCACTGGGTGCTTCCAACTAGGCTAGAAGTTCTGTGACTGGTACCTTTCAGTGTCCAACTTAGTTATACAAACATACCAATGAAAAAATAGTTCCTGGGATGATCTTTACATTTCATGTACTCAAGACCTTAAGTGCCAAACTCAATGCCTATCTTCAGCATTCATTCTTTCATAAATTCATATCTTCAACCTACAAACTTGTAGTGACTGCATGACAAGCCCTATGTTGGGCTCTGACAATTCAGCGAATAATTAGAGTGATCCTATTCACATCTAGATGAGGAGTAGAGAGAAAACCTTAACATGGAAATAGTGGGTTCTAAGTGCTGTGATATTGTTAATCTGTGGAGTGTGGAGTGGCACAAAACCTAGTTTGGTGTTCAGGGAAGACTTCTTGGAGGAGGTGGTACTTGTCCTGAGCCAGATGGAGAAGGAGTGGGGAAAGCATACACAAAGATATGGAGGAGAGAGAAATCATTTAGTTTGGCAGGAGCATAGCATGTGAGGAACAGAATTGGCTAAGGATGAGTTACAGAGGTTTTCAGACCCAATAATTAGATATTTGAATACCAGACAAAGTATATTGGGCTTGAACCTGAAGAAAATGGGTGATCACTGCGGAGTCATTCTCAGGAAAGTAACTGACCATTCTCAGGAAAGGTCAAATTTGTGTCTTAGGAGGGACACTCCAGATGAAGGCAAGGTAATTGGTTGTTTACTTGTAGAAGTTTACAGAAACATCAGTGAGATCTGAGCTATGGCTAAGTCAGGAAGGAAAGTTATTAACTGGACTTGGTGACTATGCATGAGAATGAGAGAAAAGGAAGGATCGGAGATGATTACCAAATTTTTGGCATGGCTGACTGGGTGAATGAAATACTGTTTATGAACCTGTAGGAGCAACAGGTTTGGAAAGATGATGAGTTTTGGACATATTAAATTTGAAGGATCTATGAAGTATTCATGTGAAGATGTCAAAAAGGCATTCAATTCAAGTATCTGGTGTTTAAGAGAGGGACATGGGCTACCTAGTTTTTATTCATCAGTACTATCTGTGATTTTATAAGGATTAAATAATATGGATATAGATAGTATGTATATGCTTGTTATTTAATTGTTGAACATACTGAATATTTACATGCAAAGGTATACTTACAACACTTTTTTCACAGGTAAAACTGAAGTAAATGATAGCTACAACTTATACTATTTGCCATGAATTGTGCTGTTTATTTAGTGTTTAGCATAAATCTTTGATGTAAGAGTAGTTATTCCCATTTTTCATTTGAGTTGAGTACAGGAAACAGTGTAAATAGGCCAAGGCCAGCTAGTGCCAGAACTAGCAACTCCGAAGCCAGTGTTCTTTCTTATTTCTCACATTCCTGGGTTGGGTTACGATAGCACTAACAATGGGTTGCGTTACACACAAGCAGCTGCTGGGAAGGCTTTACTCCGCCCCCATCTCTGGCGTGGAGCCCAGCAGGTACTGACTAACGAGCTCCTGTGGAATTGTGGGTAATTATCGGACTTGTAAATGAAAGGATTCTTAAACACCTCCTTGCTTAGTCTTTTGTCCTTATATTGCCCAGGGTGCACGCAACTCTCAAGCACTAGGACCGTGCGGAATCCAGGCTGCTATGGCACCTCTGCTCACCGCCAGAATCCTGTTGCTGCTTCTGCAGACGCTGGGCTTTCTCATTGGCCTAATAGGTAAAGCAGCTCGAATCTTTAGCTGCCCCAAGTTTGGCTCAATGACCACACCGCCTGTGACTGAACCATTACTACTGCTTTCGGGGGTGCAACTGGCCAAGCTGATCCGACTGAGGAAGGTGAGAGTGCAACGCGCGCTGATTCAAAAGATGGTGGGGAAACGGGTCTTTTAGTGGAACTAAACCCCAGGAAGTTTTGTGGTAGTTGTTGTTGTGCTAACGAGTTTGAATTTGGTGGAAATCAGTTTTATTTCCACCCTCTACTAGGGCGATAGAGGCGAGGCATTCGTTGGGGGTAAAAGGAGACTTCTGGGAGTTGTAGTATGTTTGTACCCAGAGAATTGCTGTAGGTATCCACTGGACTACTTCGGCACCCCTCGTATTCCTTATTGTCCATTTTTCCTGTTTGTGAATAATTGTGCGGGGGTAAATCAGGTGCTGTTTACAAAGTGATTCTGAGGGAAATTCATTACTTCTTGAGTTCCCCACCCCCATCCTATGTGCTGCTTCTCGTTCAAGGGATTTTTATATTAAAAAATAAGTACCTGCTCTAGGTATACCTGCCCTAGGATAATAATAGTTGTAGCTACCATATATTTAGTGCATAATACATGTCAAATGCTGTGCAGAGTACTTAAACATACTATGTCTTACTGGTACAATCCTCTAGGTAATATCCCCGTTTTATGCATGAGGAACCCGAGTTAAAAGAATTTGCACAAATACACAAAAAATAGTGGAAATTATTAATCCAGAGGTTTAAACAACTCCAACAACTGTTCTCTCTAGAGTTGTGCAAACAGGACCATTTATTTCTCTACCATATTAATAGTTAGTGCCCTAGAGAGCTCCGGTTATAGTCTAGCATTCTTTCTTTATTTCACTCTTGTCTTTATCCCTCTGTTGTCTCATTTGTTTGTCTTCATTGTGTTATTACCATGATCTAGTAGGCCTTTTTTACACTCCTGATAACCTTTCAATGACATTTCCTGCCTTTTGCCTGTATCCTGTCACAACCTTTTGTTCCCCATGCATGATTTTACTAACAATTTGGGAGTGAGATGTAGTGGAGAGACAATAGGTTTCAAATTTTGGTCTGCTTCTTCGTAGCTCCGTGATCCTGGGCAGGGGCTGCCAAGACAATTGCAGATAATGCTTTTCAAGCACCTGGCACATAAGTAGACGGTGTAGCATAGTGATTAGAAGGATGGGCTCAGAAGCTAGGCTGCCTGGACTGAGAAATCCTGCATCTCCTATTTAACTATGCAATCTTGAGAACATCCCATAACCCTTTTTGTGCCTCTGATATCCTGCAATAAAAACAGACATGATAATAGAATCTACCTTAAAGAGATGTTGTGAGGGCTAAGTTCATATATGTAAAACTCTTAAAAACACCACCTGGCATAATAATCCAATATGTCTTACTATGATTACTATCATCTGGTTCTTAGAAATGATAGCCATTACTAATGTTATACTTACCCATGAAAAGAGATTATTTACATATACTTGACACAATTGTCCTGAAGGTAAGAAGTGGACAGGATACAGTCTTATTTGTCCTAGCTCTCCCTCAGTCCCTCCAAGCTTCTACCCTCATCAATGTAGATATTAACAACTTCTTTCCGTTCTTTCTTTGATACTTGTTTTTTCTAGAGTAATGGTTCTCAACTGGGGGCAGTTTGTCCTCCAGGGGACATGTAAAAATGTCTGTTGACATTTTTGGTTGTCACAATGGGGCGAAGGTGCTTTTGCATTGAGTGGGTAGAGACCATGGATGCTGCTAAACATAATACAATGCGTAAGATAGTCCACTACATAACAAACAGTCACCTGGCTCAAAATGTCAATAGTACCAAGAATGAGAAACACTACCCTGGACCATTTAATGTTTGAGAAAGCTGAATTCCTTTCAGTCTTACTGCTAGGGACTAGGAGGAAGCCATTTAAAAAATTAATGATAGTATAACCTGTTTTTTATGTGAGACTGGGTCACTTTCAGTTGCATTTTTGGTCAAGCCTAGAGATCCAGAGGAAGTAACAACAGCTATAATTTATAGAGTGCCTACTGTGTACTAGGAGTTTTGTATATTTTATCTCTAATTCTCATATTAAAAAGTAAGAAATTACTCTAAGATCAAGATCGAAGTGTAAATATGAGAGAGTTAACACTTAAAAAGTATTTACTCCTACAGACCGTATATACTCACTGAGATGTTACCCACATGGATTCAGGTGTTATCTTTTGGGGCCTGAATACATGAAAGGGTAAATTCTTACATGGGGTGAAGGAAAGTTCTAAAGTTCTGGTATCTTCAGTTTGCCTTGAGACCTACCTCAGAAAATTCAAGTATTTTCCTGTTTTCTTACTTACCCTGAATTTGTTGTCAGGATAACAGTTGTTTCCTTTAGTCTTTATACTAATACTACAGGCTTAAAGAGGCTAAAGAACTTATAAGTATGACCCATGGACATGAACTAAGGGTGGGGGGAATGATGGTGGGAGGGAGCGCAGGGTCGGGGGGATAAAGGGAAGAAAAAATGGGACAACTGTAGTAGCATAATCAATAAAATATACTACAACAAAAAGACCATTAAGTCACTAGACATTTTCCTAATGTATTAAAAGGTCAAAGGTTTGACTTTTATTTCTGTCCTAAGGGTCAGGACTTGGGTATGTGACTTAACCTCTATGAGCTTCAGATTCCTTAGTTATAAAATGGTCATAAAATAGTACATACTTCATAAAGTTGTCTGGATATTTAATTGAATAATGGCTATGAAATACTTAACACATGTTCAATAAAAGTTAACTAATATTATAGGCTTTAGCCTTCTCTTGTGGCAGGAAACAGGGAAATACAACCATGGATGCTAGTCTTTATTGGGAGATTTTGGCATTGTTTTGTTTTGTTGTCCCTGCCACTTTATTTTGGTTTTATCAAACCCATTCCCATGACCTATCTTCACACTGCTAAGGTAAATATTTTGCTTAGATATTTAAAAATTGTATTCTCATAACAGCCTTTTGAGACATGCATAATTATCACCATCTTACAGATGAGGAAAGCAAAGTTTAGGTCTCTCTAGTGCCTCGTCCAATGCCATACAGCTAGAAAGTAATAGAGCCAGGTCAATTTGATTCCATTTTTGTATTCATGAAAGAGTTACACTTCCTGATAACCACCTCTCTGTACCATCAGTTTCCTATGAGTCAATGTCAACTCTATGTGCTTCGGCCTTGGATTCCTAAGTAGTCTGTTCCATTATTCAGAATTCAAGCTGTCATTATTTCATCTGAACTTCCACAGCTTCAGTTGGCCTCCGAGGTCGGACTTTATAAAAAGACATCAACTTATCATTGTCACCACCATCCATTAATGGACCATGGTTTTTGTATACTTGGAAGCTTGATTTTGTTGGTGATCCCAAAGGTGATGAGGTTTTAAATACATAAGTCCCACTCACAAGTGACCTACTGACATGTAAATGAAGTTATCCTCATATGTTGTTTTTAATAGCAAATGCTTGTAAAAGCAAATCAGGTTCTGATTAAATTTGATATAGAATATATACACATGTTAAAATTATATAACAAGTAAAACAGAATAAAGTGGCTTTTTTATGTACAAGATATGAAATGAGTTCTAAGATATAATGTTGAATTTAAAAACACAAAGTGTGGAACTATTTATATAATATGCTATAATTTGTATGAAAAAATATCTTTTCTCTCTCTCTGGGAAAATGCACAAAAACAGGGAGGGGAACTATGGGGGAATATTAGGAGACAGGTGGGAAAGGACTTCATTGTATACTTTTTTTTAACCTTTAGATTTTTGAACCAGAACACTGGTTGAAAATCACTGGACTAGAGAATTGATTTATGAAGATTGAAATCGCTATTCATGCAAGCATTTAGAAAATATTTACTAAGAAACTACTAGGTATACAATTCTAAAGGACAAGTAGGAATTAGCCCAATAGAGAAGATACCTGTAACATTCCCTTGTTTTTTCAATCTCCCCTGTGTCTATAGTTACATCTTCTTTGTCATTCTTAATATTAGCTCATTTTTCTCTCTGTCCCTATCCTCTTTCTCAGTTATGCTTGTCAGGATTTTTCAGTTTTATAAGTTTTTAAAATTTGCTCTTTCATGATCCTTTAAAACTAGATTTGTTGGTTCTTTTGCCATTTTTTGTCATTAAATTTTATCTTTATTTCCTCATCCTTTTTTCATTTTTTCATTTCATTTTAATTCCCTTTTCCATTTACTTTATTTTCCTATTATTTTAAGCTGGATAGCTTATATCATCTTTTTCTTTTTATGGAAAAAAGAAACATTTAGAATAGTTTTAGCTATATTCTACAAGTTTTGATAAGGAGAAAAACAAACTATGCAAACAGCTAGAACGGGAACAGGATCACAGAAATAGAGATCATATGGAGGGTTATCAGCGAGGGAGGGAACGGTACAGGGAATAAGAAGCATAATTGGTAGGTAGAAAATAGACAGGGGGAGGTTAAGAACAGTATAGGAAAGGGAGAAGCCAAAGAGCTTATATGTACGACCCATGGACATGAACTAAGGAGGGGAATGCTGGAGGGAAGAGGGGTACCGGACAGAGGGGGGAAAGGGGGAAAAATTGGGACAAATGTAATAGCATAATCAATAAAATATACTTTAAAAAAGGAATGGTCTTTTTAAAAATTTTTCAGGAAACTCCATACTGCTTTCCATAGCACCTGCACCAGTCTGCATTCCCATCAGCAGGGTGTGAGGGTTCCCTTTTCTTCACATCTTCGCCAGCACTTGTTTGTTGATTTATTAATGGTAGCCATTCTGGCAGCTGTGAGGTGATACCTCATTGCAGGTTTAATTTGCATCTCTTTGATAATTAGTGATGTTGAGAATTATTTCATCTGTCTCTTGACCATCTGTATGTTCTCTTTTAAGAAGTGCCTATTCAGGTTGCCCATTTCTGAACTGGGTTGTTGTCTTTCATGGTGTTAAGGTGTATAAGCTCTTTATATATTTTGGAAATTAACCACCTACAGCAGTTTCCCTTTTCATTTTGATGATGGTTTCTCTTTTTTAAAAGACTTTATTTATTTATATTTAGAGAGAGGGGAAGGGAAGGAGAAAAAGAGGGAGAGAAATATCAGTGTGTCGTCTCTCATGCACCCCCTACTGGGGACCTGACCTGCAACCCAGGCATGTGCCCTGACTGGGAATCGAACTTGAGGCCCTTTGGTTTGCAGGCCGGCACTCAGTCCACTGGGCCACAACAGCTGGGGCTGTTGATGGTTTCTTTTCTTGTGTAGAAGCTTTTCAGTTTGAAGTAGTCCTGTTTGTTTATTTTTTCCTTTATTTCCCTTGTCTTAGGAGACATAGAGCAAAAATTTTGCTATGAGAGATGTCTGAGATTTTATTGCCTAGATTTTCCTCTAGGATTTTTATGGTTTCATAGCTTAAATTTAAGTCTTTTATCCATTTTGAGTTTATTCCTGTGTATGGTATAAGTTGGTGGTCCCATTCCATTTTTTGCATGTATTTGTCAATTTTTCCAACATCCTTTATTGAAGAGACTGTCTTTATTCCATTATATGCTCTTGCTAGCTTTGTCAAATATTAATTGGCCATATAGGTGAAAAATGGAACTGCCTTTTAACCCAGCGATCCCACTTCTGGGAATATAGTCTAAGAATCCTGAAACACCAATTCAAAAGAATATATGTACCCCCTATGTTCATAGCAACATTATTTACAATGGCCAAGATCTGGAAACAGCCCAAGTGCTGTTAGTAGATGAGTGAATAAAAATGCTGTGGTACAGATACACAATGGAATACTACTTGACCTTAAAAAGAAGAAAACCTTACCTTTTGCAACAGCATAGTTGGACCTGGAGATAATTATGCTAAGTGAAATAAGCCAGACAGAGAAAGACAAATACCATATGATCTCACTTATATGGAATTTAATGAACAGAATAAACTGACAAACAAAATAGAGATAGAGGCATGGACACATGGAACAGACTTATAGCTGTCAGAGGGGAGGTGGGAGTAGGGAGTAGATGAAAAAAGTGAAGGGATTAGCCAAATAACCTATACGCATAACTCATAGACACAGACAACAGTGTGATGATGGTCACACGGAAGGAGGGGTGGGAGATACGTGAAGGTGAGCAAAAGGAGAAAAATGGGCATACTTGTATTAGTGTCAGCAATAGAAGAAATGCTCCCCTTTTTGTGAATGTCTGGATAATTTTTAATTTCAATTTTGTTTACCTCTTAGACTCATTGGGTTATATGGAACACTGTTGTTTTGAAATAGTTAAGCTTTCTTAAAATTATCTTTTTCTTACTTTGGCTTTCTAGTAGTACTGGATTATGATGATTGACCTAATTGATATAAACCATTACTGCCTTTTGTGATTTAAGGTTTTCTTTGTGACTAAATACATTATCATTTTCTCTTCATGATTCGTGAACAAAAAGAGTATTTCTTCTTGATGGGATAAAGTTCTCTGTATGTACTTGAACATATTGGCTGTATTATTAATTTCCTGGATACAACCTTATTTTGACTACTTAATTTGTCAGTTTCTGAAAGAGCTGTATTATCTGTTACTATACTTATACTTCTGGTCAAATTCTCTTTATAGTCTTAGGAATTTATACTCTATGTATTTGCCTGCCTTTTTAATACAAAAAAGTATCTGACTGTGATACCATCTTAATGGATTGTATCATTTCATATTTCAGTCTTGAAATATGCTTTATCTGATATTAATGGTACCACCTGTGCTTTCTTGTTGTTTATATTTACCTAATATATCTTTGCCCATTCTTTTATTTTTAACCTATCATTGTCTCTTTGTACTGGGTGAATTTCTTCTACTAAACAATATATAGCTAAGCTGAGCTTTGTTTTTTTAAGATTTTATTTATTTTTTTTTAGAGAGAGGGAAGGGAGGGAGAAAGAGTGGAAGAGAAACATTAACCTGAGAGAGAAACATCTATCGGTTGCCTCTTGTACTTGCACCAACAAGGGTCTAAACCCGCAACGACAGGCATATGCCCTGATCAAGAATTGAACTGGGGACTTTTCACTTTGCGGAACGACTCCCAACCCACTGAGCCACACTGATCAGGGCTGAGCTTTGTTTTTAAATCAAATTTGATGTCTCTGCCCTCTAATAGAGGAATTCAGTCTTTACTTACTATGATATAATTTGTTTAATTCCTTCCGTTTGATATAATGTTTACAATTTATCATGCTTACTTTCTCTTTTCCCTTTCCTTACTTTTTCTGGCATCTAGTTTCCTTTCATTTTCTCTTCTTCCTTCTTTATTTGGAAGTTCTACTTCGCTTTTTAATTTCCTAATGCTTATTGTCCCATGTGTAAGAATTATCATTGAAACTATAGTTGTATATAATAAATAAACACTAATCCACCCCCAAGTGTTTTAGTTGTTTTATCCCCCCCCTCATATTCCTAACCTAAGACCCTTGGCCTATGGTTACTAGATTTAGCAAAAAAGAATACAGAATACACAGTTTAATTTTAATTTCAGATAAACAATAAATGATTTTTAGAAAAATTATCCCTATGGAATATTTGGGACCTACTTATACTAAAACTTATTGGCTATTCATCTGAAATTAAAATTTAACTTGGGTGTCCTTTATTTTTTTAATCTGGAAACTGTGCCTTAATGCACTTGTCAACTCCTGAATTTTTCAAAGATGATGTATGATGTTAAGTTTCAGGGTATTACTATAAAATGATATCCATCATCATATTAGTCATTTATTAGAAAAATATTTCCTAGTTGAGTATATATATATATAATATCTCGGGACTCCAATTTCTATTTACTTAGAGGGGAGCTTATGTCTTTTATCCATATTCATTGTTAAGAGTCTATTAATACTGATATATTTCTGATTATTTTAACTTTAAAATAGGCATCTTTTACCTCCTCACAGTAGAGTGCACTAGATAAATAACTGAAGATATCCTAAATAAAAAGTGATTAATGCATACGGGATGCTTTTGTTCAATACTTGTTGAATGGATAAATTGTTCTTTAAATAAACACCTGTTAAAATAAACTATTGTACTTTGCAGGTGAAATGCATAGATGTTGTTCAAGCTTATATCAACAGAATCGTGGATGTGAACCCACTGATCAATGGAATTGTCAAGTACAGGTGAGCATTTTTACTCTGTCATGGTTTTCGTTCTATTTCTGTGGCCATGCCATCTTCCCATATATCCTGGACTCCTCTTCCTGTTTGTCCTTCTTTTGGTTTCATGCTGGGACCTGTGCTAATTTATAATTCAGCACTTCCTGCCCTTTGTTGAGCTTCTGTGTTTCTGTGTGTGCCTCCTGCCACCCACCATTGACTTTAAGACCTTTGATGGCAAGGAATCCATTTCATTGGTTTTTACATATTGAACATCCAGGACAGGGCCTGAGGCATGGTAGGCATCGTCGCATGCTTATTGAAATAACAGGTTGTGGGTAGCAACTCTAACAAGACAATCCCCCACTACTACATACTTCCCAATGTGGATTTAGTATAGTAGATGTTATTTTGAAAAGATATTACAGATCCGACTGGTGTGGATCAGTTGGTTGTGCTTTGTCCTGCAAAGTGAAAGGTTGCTGGTTCAATACCCGGTCAGGGCACGTGCCTACTAGTGGATGGTTGTTTCTATCCCACATCGATGTTTTTCTCCCTCACTTTCTCCCTCCCTTCTCTCTGTCTAATAAATAGGTAAATGAATATTTTAAAAATAAAAAAATAAAAATATATTACGTATGTGATTTCTATGTCTCAGTTATCAAGTAAACCCTTCCAGATAGCTATGAGGTATTACAGGGACAAAACTTGGATTTGTTTTTCTGTGGCATCCTACATAGCACAGTTCTAATCATACTATGATACAGAGTGGCATTTTTCCAAATATCAGTCATTCATGTAGCATCTTTAAGATTCTTCTCTGGTTTGCACAGCAACTCTGTTGCTAATTAATGTACTTATTATGATTGAATCACATTTTAACTTAAGTCAATTATTTTTAAATGAAAGTTTATATCTCTGCAAAAATTAAAAAATATTATCAACTTGACATAGTTACTGTACATGTAAATAAAATGGAAAATAACCAGTATTATGAAATTATGAACATTTAAAATATTTTTGAAATACACTACATAAAATATATTGTGCTTTATAGTTACTTTATACCTATTTTCTTATTTAATCGTTTCTAAATTTTTTTCAAAAGATATTGTATTTCCTATGTCACAGATGCGAAAATTGTGACATAGATAGCATATGACAGAGCCATGATCCAAATATATAGACATCTGGTGCCAGTGCTCACAGAAACAGAAGTACAGAGAGTCTTTATGTTCCAGGAGTTCTCTCCTGCTCATTTCCTTTTTCTATGGACAAGCTCTACGATGGTCCCATCCTGCAACACTTAGCAGCTCCTCATCCTGGAGATGTTTCCCCAGATTCTGCACTGGGTTTTCATTTGAAATGTAGTGTGCGGTTAATTTATTGACAGAGTATACCTTTAAATATTTAAGAGAGAAAAGGAAATTCTGTTACTTTTATTTTTCTATTGTATTTTAAGGGGTGTGAGTCCTACAGAGGGAGGTCTTATGTTGTGGAACTGGTTTTCGTGTGTGAGGATGCTATAGTAAAGATCTGAGAGAGAATTAAATTGCCGTCCTTTTTGAAAATGATAGGTGGGCATACAAATAGGAGACTAAAGAGGCTCCTGGTTGGTAGGTGGGGGAAGTGGGGCAGGGTGGGAGCTGTCAAAGGATTGAAGAGTTGGAGAGAGAAGACATGGATGTCTCTAGGGTAGATGTTCAGAAATAATCTTACAAAATTTATTTGTGCTATGTTTAACATCAGTTTTTTTCTTACCTCCCGTAAAGTGCACCCAAAGGGCTTTATTGTGCTAATTATGTTTCTATTGTTTTTGGAATTAAAATATTGACATTAAAATGAAAAATATATGTAAAGCACACAGCACAGACCCTTACGTCTGTCACTCAGTGTTCGCTATTATTGTTATGGCTGTTGTTACAGCAGAAGCTCAGGAAATGGAACCAGCCTCATGATTATACGCAGTTCTACTGAACTGCCGTCCCCCTATTTGCCTGACACTAAAATAACTCTCAGGCAGTTCAGCGATTAAAGTCGTACAGCTATGAAATTTCGTTATGGTCTCTAAATCTGCTGATTCCTAGCTTTCTCTTTCTACTCGTGATTAACTGATCAGAAAATGTTTACCACCTCATCGGCTTCTTCCCAAACCTGTTCTTCTGCCCAGTCACACAAACAAGATGCCTGGATGTGGCCCTGGACTCCACCTTCTCCACATCTTCACAAAATCTCTCTCCCAGCTTCAGTGTTGAAGAAATACCTGCTGCAGTTCTTCTTCTTCTTTTTTTGTTCTGATAGAGAGGCTTATGTCCTATTTCCTAAATTTTATGTTGTCGATTCTCTGAGCTGTGTGATGTGGAAAATTTGGCTTTGACTTAGTCTGCCCTAATCCTAAAACCCTAATCCTTTCATTTTCATGACGGAGTTTGTTGACTGTCAGGAAAACTTGATGATATTAGTAATTGTTGATAGTTAAGGATTTACTATTTCCCTTTTGTTAATTTTTATAACTGGTTTGTATTTCCTTTGTTCTTTTCTTCTCTTGTTATCTTCCTTTTTTATATGATAATATTCTTTAGTGGTATGTTTTCTTTCCTTTCCCTTTATTTTTTGCTTATGTACTATAGATTTTTGCTTCATGGTTACCATGAGGCTTACATAAAACATCTTGTAGTTGTAACAATAGTAGTTGTAAAATAGTAGTCAATTTTAAGTTGATAATATTTTTGATTACATACAAAACTTATCCTCTCCTTACCCCTTCCACATTTTATGTTTTTAATGGCTCCATTTATATCCTTTTATAATATATATGCATTAGAAATTATTTTAGCTATAGTTTTCTTAACACATTTGGCCTTTTAAACTTTATACTGAAGTTAACTGATTCACACACCACCATTATATTACTAGAGTATTTTGAATTGACTATATATGTATCTTTACTAGTGAGTTATATACTTTCATTTTTTTTCATGCTACTAATCACCATCCTTTTATTTGAGCTTCAAGAACTCTCTTTAGCGTTTTTTAATATTGAAGTTATTTTTATATTTTTATCAAATTTATTGGGGGGAATTGCTTAATAAAATTATATAGGTCTAAAGTGTACGATTCTATGATACATCATCTGTATAGTGCATTGTGTGCCCACCACCCAAAGCCAAATCTCCTTCCATCACCGCACACTCACCTCCTTCTGCCCTTCCCTATCCCCTGCCCCTTCCCCCTGGTAACTGCCATTCTGTTGCCTGTGTCTGAGTTTTTGTTTGTTTGTTTGTTTGTTTTTCTTATTTGTTCATTTGTTGCTTTCAGTTTTATATCCCATATATGAGTGAAATCCTATGGTTGTTGACTTTTTATATCAGATTTATTTTACTTAGCATGATATTTTCAAGGTCCATCCATGTTGCCACAAATGGCAGTGTTTCATTTTTCCTTATGGTTGACTTTAGCATTTTTTGTAAGGTAAGTCTAATGGCTATGAACTTCCTCAGTTTTCCTTTGTCTGGGAAAGTCCTTACATTTCTTTCTTTTCTGATGGACAGCTTTTACAGGTAAAGTATTCTTGCTTGGCAGGTTTTGTTTTTTTTTAGCTCTTTGTATTTATCATACTACTCTCTTTGTGTCCTGAATGTTTCTTCTGAAAATGTACTAATAGCCTTATAGGAGTTCCCTTGTATGGCATATTTGTTATTTCCTCTAGCTGTTTTCAAAATTTTTTTATCATCTTTGATTTTCTACAATTTTATTATAATATGTCTCTGAAGTTGTCTTTGCATTCAATCTGTAAAGAAATCTATGAATTTCATGTATGACGATGCCCATATGTCTACTCAGATTTGGGAATTTTTCAGCTATTACTTTTAAAATTATGTCTCTGCCTTTTTCTGTCTCTTACTCCTTCTGGGAATTCTATAATGTAAATATAATTTTGTTTGATGAATACATTTTATTTGATGAATTTCTTAACACATAATAGGTTTTCTTCACTTTTTTTCATTATTTTTCTTCATAGACTGTCCAATTTCAAATGACCCATCTTCAGCTTTACAGATTCTTTTTCCTGATTGAGTCTGGTATCAATACGTTCTATTTCATTTCATTTAATGTATTTTCAGCCTCATAATTTCTGTTGGTTCTTTTTTATGATTTTTATTTCTTTGTTAAACTGCTCATTTTTTTCATGTATTGTTTTTCTGATTTTGTTGAGTTATTGATCTGTGTTTTCTTTTTGCTCACTAATCTTCTTAAAACAATTGTTTGATTTATTTTTTTAGGATATTCATATATCTTCATTTCTATGTGGTCTGTTGCTGGAAAATTATTGGGCTCATTTTGTGGTGTCATGCTTTAAAAAAATATATTTTCCTTGTAACCCTGTGGTTATATGTGCACATCTGATGGTGCGGTCACGTCTTTTAGACTTTATGGACTGCTTTTGATGGGTCATTACCTTCATCTGTGGGTGGACTTGAGGGAGCCAGCAGAGTGGAATATGGTAATTCTGCCTCCAGGGTGAGCCCAGTGGTGTAGTCTCCTTGGCAGCTCTGTTAGCTGAGGTCAGTGTGGGGATCCTCAGTGGCCAAAGCTGCTAGTGTCTGCACTGGCTAAACCCTGGTTTCTTTATCTCTCATGAATAATGTCCAGTTGAAGGGATCCTTATTGACACTGGTTCTGGATCTCAGGCTATTTAACTTGGTTGGAGGCACTGATTTCTGATGCCAGGGCACCTAATGGAAAAGCCACAGAACCAGTGTCTGGAGTGTGTGTTCTTACAGAGTGATAGCAACTCGGGGGTCTGGGGCACCACTGGCTAGCTTCCAGTTGTGGTTGCCCTGGGACCTATTGTATGAGCACACATGGAGCCACTGTATAGTTAGATTCTCAATCACAGGTGCTTGTGAAGGGCTAAGTTTCAGGGACCTGCGTCACTGGCACTCCACAGCAGCAGTAACTCTGGTGCCTGACATGTGGACTCGTGGAGATGCCATGGAGCCTGGATCTGGATTGTTGGCACATGTGGACAGAGAGTGCTTCTGAGACCCAGGTCTCTGGCTAGCCTGCAGTGGTGGTGACTTCAGTGCCTGAGACATGGTAGCTCATATAACAGAATTCAAAGGCAGGTTTGGAAGGTGGGCCTGTACAGAGTGGTTGTAGAGCTGAGGTCTAGATCATAGGTGTGTATGGAGTGGCCACGGAGCTGGTGTCTGAAGTGCAGGTGTGAGATGTGTGCACGATTGGGCAGCTAGCAGCCCTGATTCCAGGGAGGTACAATAGAAGCTCTTTTTGTAGTGGATACAGTAGTGTGTCCTTTTTGAAGGATTCATGTGGGTGATGGCTACTGGTTATCTCAGAGGTAAAGGCTCCTATTGTCCATGCAGAGCAGCCTGTTTGGGGTCTGTGCCAATGAACACTATGTGATTCTCTGCTTTGAAAGCTTCAGGGAGTTTGTGGTTGTTGTGGGGGCTGTTGACGTCCTCAACAGAAAAGGCTACTGAAGTCTTCCACAGAGCAGGCCATTGGGCACCACCATGGCACCCCCTGCATGGCTGATACAGATAGCCTCTGCCCTGCTTTGTTCCTAGCTCTCTTTAAACATCTCCACTAAGCTGTTCTCTGCATTAACCCGTTCTGCATGATCATTTTTTCTTAATTAGTTTCTTGATTCCTCACAGAGCATTTTGTTTCAGATAGGTCTACTCGTTGTTTTCTTGTGGGAGGAAAAATGCTGGTATTTCTTAGTCTGCCATCTTGCTGATGTAACTCCTCTGGCATTGCTCTATTCCCTTATTTACCTCATCTATATCAAAATACATTTTATTTATTTATTTTTAAATTCTTTTATTGGTGAATTAGAATTGTCCCCATTTTTACCCCATTACTCTCCCCTGCCCTACCCACCCTCCACCTTACACATTCAACCTTCACCCCCACCCCATTGTCTTTGTCCATAGGTCCTTTATTACATCTTCCTTGACTTTACCCTTCTCCTTCTTTCTCCCATTTTACACCTCCTCCCTTCCCTCTGGTCACTGTCAGTTTGTTCTTTATTTCCATGTCGCTGGTTCTGTTTTGGTCACTTGTTTGTTTTCTTGATTAGGTTCCACTTATAGGTGAGATCATATGCTATCTGTCTTTCACCTCCTGGCTTATTTCACTTAGCATAATGCTCTCCAGTTCTATCCATGCCCCCATGAAGGGTAGGAGTTCCTTCTTTCTTTCTGCTGCATAGTATTCCATTGGGTAAATGTACCACAGTGTTTTTGATCCACTCATTTACTGATGGGCACTTGGGCTGTTTCCAGCACTTGGCTATTGTAATTAACACTGCTATGAACACAGGGGTGCATAGGTTCTTTGGAATTGGTGTTTCAGGATTCTTAGGGTATAATCCCAGCAGTGTAATTGCTGGGTCAAAAGGCAGTTCCATTTTTCACTTTTTGAGGAAATACAGTTTCCCACAGTGGGTGCACCAGTCTGCATTCCCACCAACAGTGTACAAGGGTTCCCTTTTCCCCACAACCTCGGCAGCACTTGTTGTTTCTTGATTTGTTTATCATGACCATTCTGACTGGAGGTATCTGATTGTGATTTTAATTTCCATCTCTCTGATGGCTAGTGATGCTGATCATCCTTTCATGTGTCTCTGGGCCCTTTGTATGTCCTCCTTGGAGAAGTATCTGTTCAGGTCCTTTGCCCATTTTTTAATTGGATTGTTTGTCTTCCTGGTGTGGAGTCACTTGAGTTCTTTATATATATATTGGAGATCAAACCCTTGTCCGAGCTATCACTGGCAAATATATTTTCCCATACGGTTGGTTCCCTTTTCATTATGCTGATGTTTTCTTTAGCCGTGCAGAAGCTTTTTAGTTTGATGAAGTCCCATTTGTTTGTTCTTTCCTTTATGTCCCTTGCTCTAGGGGACATATCGGTGAAAATCTTGCTACATGGAATATCTGAAATTTTCTGAAATTTTCCTGCCTATGTTCTCTTCTAGGACTTCTGTGGTGTTGTGACTTATATTTAAGTCTTTTATCCATCTTGTGTTTATTTTTGTATAGGGTGTAAGTTGGTGGTTGTGTTTCATTGTTTTGCATGTAAATGTCAGGATCTCCCAACACCATTTGTTGAGGAGGTTATTTTTACTCCATTTTGTGCTCCTTCCCAGTATGTCAAATATTAATTGACTGTAGAGACTTTAGTTTATTTCTGGGCTCTCTATTCTGTTCCATTTATAGATGTGTCTGTTTTTATACCAGTACCAGACTATTTTGATTACAGTGGCCTTGTAATACCCTTTGATATCAGGTATTGTGATACCTCCTCCTTTGTTCTTTCTCAAAATTGCTGAGGCTGTACAAGGATTTATATGGTTCCATATAAATTTTTGAAATGCATTATCTATATCTGTGAAATATGTCATTGGTATTTTAGAAGGAATTGCACTGAATCTATAAATTGCTTTGGGTAGTATGGACATTTTGATGATGTTAATTCTTCTAGTCCGTGAACATGGTATGTTATTTCATTTATTTGTGCCTTCCTTGATTTCTTCAGTGTTTTGTAGTTTTCTGAGTACAGGTCTTTTATCTCCTTGGTTTGGTTTATTCCAAGGCCCTTCATTTGTGTTGTTGCTATAGCAAATGGGATTTCTTTTTCTGATATTTAGTTGTTGGTGTACAAAAATACCTTTGATTTCTGAATATTGGCTTTGTATCCCGCTGTTTTGCCAGATTCTCTTCTTAGGCCAAGTAGTTTTTTGGTGGCGTCCATAGGGTTTTCTATGTACAATACCAAGTCACCTACAAACAGTGACAGTTTAACTTCCTCCTTTCTAATTTGGATGCATTTTACATCTTTTTCTTGTCTGATCACTGTGGCTAGAACTTTTAATACTAAGTTGAATAGAAGTGGTGAAAGCAGACACCCTTGTCTTGTTCCTGATCTTAGGGGGAAAGCTTTTAGTTTTTGCCCATTGAGTATGATGTTGGCTGTAGGTTACTTGTTCTGGCATTTATTATGTTGAGGTATGCTCCCTGTACTCCCACTTTGCTGAGTGTTTTTATCATAAATGGGTTCTGTACCTTATCAAATGCTCTTTCTGCATCTATTGCTATGATCTTGTGGTCTTTGTCTTTCATTTTGTTTACATGATGTATTACATTTATTGATTTGTGAATATTGTACCATCCTTGCATCCCTGGGATGAATCCCACTTGATCATGGTAGATGGTCTTTTGAATGCATTGCTGGATGAGGTTTGCCAATGTTTTGTTAAGGGTTTTAATGTCTATGTTCATCAGTAATATTGGCCTGTAGTTTTCTTTCTTTGTTGGGTCTTTATATGGCTTTGGGATTAGGATGATGGTGGCCTCTCATAAAAAGAGTTTATGAGTCTCCCCTCTTGTTTGATTTTGTGGAATAGGTTGAGAAGGATAGAGATTAACTCTTCCTTAAATATTTGTGAAATTCTTCTGTGTAACAGTCTGGTCCAGGGATTTTCTGTGTCCGGAGTTTTTTGGGGTTTTTTTTTTTTCATTATTATTGCTTCAATTTCACTAGGTGTTATCAGCCTGTTCCAGTTTTCTGCTTTTTCTTCATCCACTTTTGCAACTATATGTTTCTAGAAATGTTTCTGTTTCACCCAGCCTTCCAATTTCTTGTCATATAATTGTTTGTAGTAATTTCTTTCAATCCTTTGTATTTCTGTGGTGTCAGTTGTCATCTCTACTCTTTCTTTCTGATTTTATTTATTTGAGTCCTCTCTTTTTTTTTCTTGATGAATCCACTTAAAGGCTTGTCGATTTTGTTTATCTATTGAAATAACCAGCTCCTGGATTTATTGATTCTTTAAATTGTTCTTTTAGTCTCTATGTCATGTAATTCTGCTGTGATCTTATTTCCTTCCTTCTAATTGCTCTGGGCTTTGTTTGTTGTTGTTCCTCCAGTTCTCGTAGATGTCGTTTCAGGCTGTGTATGTGAAATGTTCCTATCTGTTTTAGGTAGACCTGTATCGCTATGAACTTCCCTCTCAGGACTGCCTTTGCTGTGTCCCATAGATTTGGACTATTCTGTGATTATTTTCATGTTTCCAGAAACTTTTTGATTTCTTCTTTGATCTCATGGTCCAGTCATTGTTTAATACTATGCAATTCAGTCTCCATGAATTTGAATGTTTTTCAGTTTTTTCCTTGAGGTTGGTTTCTAGTTTCAAACCTTTGTGATCTGAGAAAATGCTTGATATGATTTCAGTTTTCTTAAATTTGTTGAGGCTTGTTTTGAGGTCTGTCTTTGAAAATGTTCCATCTGCATATGAAATAATGTGTTTTTGGTGTTTTTTTTTGCTTCTTTAGGATCAGAGGTTCTATATAGAACAGTTAAGTCCATTTGATCTAATGTGTTGTTCAGTGCCATAAATCCTTGTTGATATTTTGTTTGGATGATCTATCCGTTGTTGTCAGTGGGGTGTTGAAATCCCCTACTATAAATGTGTGGCTGTCCATATCTTTCTTGAAGTCCCCCAGGATTTTCCTTTTATATTTGGTTGCTCCTATGTTGGGTGCATATAGGTTTACAATGTTTATGTCTTCTCAATGGATTCCTCCCTTGAGTATTATGAAGTGTCCTTCTGGGTCTCTTTTTATGGCATTTGTTTTGAAGTCTATTTTGTCTGATATGAGTATTGCTACCCTGGCTTTTATTCCTGTCCATTTGCTTGGAATATTTTTTCGAAACCTTTACTTTTAGTCTGTGTAGCTCTTTTTTTCCTGAGGTTGGTCTCTTGTAGGCAGTATATGTGTGGGTCCTATTTTCTTATCCATTCAGCTGCTCTATGTCTTTTGATTGGAGCATTTAATCCATTTATATTTAAAGTTATTGTTGATAGGTACTTATTCATTTTTCCGCTTTGTGTCTGTGTTCCTGTCTCTCTCACTCTTTTTCTTCATCTTCTTAAAGCAGTCCCTTTAGCATATATTGCAATGCTGATTTGTTGGAGGTATATTCTTTTAGCCGTCTTTTATCTGGGAAACTCCTTACTTCGCCTTCCATTTTAATTGAGAGTGTTGCTGAGTACAGTAGTCTTGGTTGCAGGCCTTTGCTTTTCATTACTTGGAATATTTCTTGCCTTTCCCTTCTGGCTTGTAGTGTTCCTGTGGAGAACTCAGCTGCTAGCCTTATCAGGGCTCCCTTGTATGTTACTTCCTATTTCTCCCTTGCTGCCTTTAAGATTCTCTCTTTGTCTTTGAATTTTGCCATTTTAATTATGATGTGTCTTGGAGTGGGCGTCTTTGGGTTCACCTTGATTGGAACCCTCTATGCTTCCTGTAGTTGTGTGGCTTATTCTCTCTTCACATTAGGGAAGTTTTCCATCATTACTTTTTCAAAGAGTGTTTCTGTTCCTTGCTCCTCCTGTTCTCCTTCTGGTATCCTTATTATATAGATATTATTATGTTTTATGTTGTCCTATAATTCCCTTAACCCCCCTTCATTCTTTCTGAGTCTTTTTTCATTTTGGTGCTCTGTCTGGGAATGTTTTTCTACCTTGTCCTCCACCTCGCCGATATGATCCTCTGCTTCATCTAGCCTGCTTTTGATTTCTTTCTCTGTGTTCTTCAATTTAGAAATCGTATTCTTCATTTACTCTTGGCTCTTGTTGATAGTTTCTGTGTCCTTTTTCATGCTGATAAGTTTGCAGTAAGTTCCTTGTAGTTTCCCTGTAGTTTTTGGTAATTCTCGCTGAACTCATTGAGCTTCCTTATAACCGTTTTTTTTTTTTTAACTGAATGTCTGATAGTTTACTTGCCTCTATTTCATTTAGCAGTTTTTTTCGAGGATTCCTCCTTTCTTTTTGATTGGGGGCTGTTTCTTTGTCTTCCCATTTTTGGGGGAGACTCTTCCCTTTTGTTTCTGCTTCTTAAACTGATCTTTTTTGGCTCCCTGTCTTTGTGGTGTGAACTTCAGTGGTAGGTGACCTGTGAGATTCAGTGGTGCAGTCTCCTTGATATCCTGAACTTGATGCTCTTAGGGTGCCCTTTATGCCATTTAGATTGGCTTTCTGGATGTAATTGGGTTTTGATTGTTCTGTGGTCATTCTTCGGTGGGTCCTTCCCTCCAGCTGGTTGACTGAGGGCCACTCCACCCACCACATCTTCTATTCTGTTGTATAGGTGCTGCCAGAACAAAACCACAAAACCCAGGAAACAAACCCACCCCTGAAAAAAATCTCCCACCTGCATTCCCACTATCAGCAGCAAATGAACCAGTATTAATAAAGGTGTAAAGAGATGAAGACTATTATAAGAAAGGAGAGTGAATATCAGATGACCTACTGAAAGAAAAATGATTTTGAGAGAGTAGAGGGAGGAGCACTAATAAGAGTTGAGAATTAGAGCAATGCAAAGAGAGAAAGTAAAATTTACGTCATAAATAAAAAAGGGAATGAAGAAGGCAGAATGCAGTAAGAGAAGGGAAGCATATAGTACTGGGTTTAAACATAAAACAGAATAAAATAAAGTGAGAGAGAGAAAGAAAAAAGGAATGGGGTAATGTAAATAAATAATAAAAAAGGAGCCAAATTGGAGAGAAAGATCCACCACAGCACCATCAACAACAAATGAGGTAAAATTAATATAGGTGGAATGGGAATAAGATGGAAAAAAGAAAGAAAGAATAGCTTAAGAGATGCCTAGAGGAAACGGAAGTAATTTTGAGATGATAGAAGGAGAGGGAATATTAAGAGTGAGGAACGAAAACCAGGATAAGACAGGGCAAAATTAAAATTTGAGATAAAAAAAGAGTAGGGGAGGGGAACGGTAAAATTTGAGATTTGAAATACAAAATTAGTGAAGATGTAGAGATAAAATGAAAAAAATGCAACAACTACCCTGTCCACAACCTATGAGCAAACATTGCTAAAGATGGAGAGAGAATGCAGGTATTTTAAGAGCAGGAAAAATAATGTGAAATGATCATTTATAAGAAAATTGGTTTTGAGAGGCTGGATGAGGGAGAAATAGTAAGGGTGCAGAATGGAAACAAGTTGCAGTAAGAGAAAAAAACAAAATTTAAAATGAAAATAGTAAGAGGAAAGAAGAAGGTAAAATGGGGTGAGAGAAGGAAGGAGCAAAACATGTGTATTGAAATAAACTATAGTATAAAATCTAGTGGCTTAATATGCACCAACTTGATGGACAAGAAATGAATGTTAAAAAGCTATACAAGGAAAGAATATATTGTAAATCACGGAAAAGACCATGGTGGATTTAGTCTCGGTAGCATCTAGTATTTACTACTGTTTTTTCTTTCTGGATCCTCCTGTGGTAATGTCAGATGGTGACCCTTTCTGACCTTAGGGAGCCTGTTGGAGACTACTAAGGACCTGCTGTCTGTGGCTCAGTCCTTCTGTTAATCAACTCACTCTACACTCAGCAGTCAGGCTTAAGTGCCATATGGTGGGGCAGAATCCCTCATGGGGGCCGGGGCTATTGTTTCCCCTCAGGTTGCTGCAGCCCTTAGGGGAGTGGTCTGCCTGAGCAGGGTGGCTGCTGCTGTGTGTGGGGTGACTCAGCACTGGGATGCTGGCGGCTACTCTCTGAGTTCTGTCCCTAAAGCCTCCATCCCCAGCCTCTCCTCAAGTGTCTCTAGTCCATTCTGCCCTCCCCCAGTTTGCCAGAGCCCAGGGAAAGTGGCTGAAATGCAAAATTTATGCATTGGCCCTTTAAACTGCTCTTTGTGTCTCCAGCCCTCTTTCTCTAGCAGAGAGCAATTCTGCCAGTTATCGTAGTTAGATGTTATCTGTGTACTTTTTGGGCTCTGGTGCTCTAGACTGGGGATCCCAGTTTAGGGTTTAGAGCCCACACTTCTCTGGGGGATCCAACTGGCTTCTTAAATAACCCTCCAGTGCTTCAGCTGCCACCTGTGGGTGCCCAGCCAGACTTCTCGCTTCTCCTCTACACTCCCTACCTATCTGGTTGTGCTGAAGATGATTCTTCTGTCTGTCCTATGGTATAAGGCTTCTCTCTTGCTATTGTTCAGTTGTTTGTTCTGGGCAATTTCTCCACAATTTACTTGCAATTCCAGATTGGTCCTGGGAGGAAGTTAGTGTAACTTCCACTCACTCCTCCACCATCTTAGATCTTTCCAAAATACATTTTGTCACATAAAATTTGATTCTAAGACCCTGGCTAGTGTAACTCAGTGGATTGAGCATCGACCTGCAAACTGAAGGGGTTGCTGGTTCAATTCCCCAGTCAGGGCACATGCCTGGGTCGTGGGCAAGATCCCTGGTAGGGGATGCACGAGAGGCAATGACACATTGACTTTTCTCTCTCTCTCTTTCTCCCTCCCTTCCTCTCTGTCTAAAAATAAAAATAAAGTAAAATCTTAAAAAAATTTCGATTCTAGGATTTCATGTATATATTTATTTATGTTTGATGCATACAATTATAAATATATTTAGCCTCTGTAATTGTTTATGACTTCAAATAATATTTGGAGGATGGTAGCTACCAGACCTTTCCTCTAAGCTCCATTCCCTTTTATATATCTGCCTACCTGATATCTCTACCTAGATGTCCTTTGGGTACCACAAAATCAAAACAATTAAACTAAAACTTATCACCTTCCCCCTTTCTATATATTTTAACTCAGTGAATGGTACTATGATCTAATAAGTCATCTATGTCAGGAAACTAAAAACAAAGCAAAAGTTGATTTTTGTCCCTCTTCTTTATCCCTCATATATTCTAATTTTCTAATATTTTCAATGAATCATAACTTCTAATATCTATCTCAATATATACTATCTAAATAGCTGTCCACTTTTCTAGATCCAAACTCTTGACACTTTAGTCCCAACAACCATTATCTTTGCCTGCTGAAGTAGTCTTTGTGCTTCCAGTTTCCAGTTTTGCCCCCTTTTATATGCTTTACCTCATAAAAGCCAAGGGATATCTAAATCACAAAATATATCATGTCACTTGTCTGCTTTAAACATTTCAATCTTGAAACTGATAAATATTTCATGTAAGGACCCTCCATGATCTGGCATTCCTTAGTTTTCAGGATCATGTTATACCTTTCGTTTATAGATATCTGCTTGTTACACCACTGGGGTCTTTTTGCTGTCATCTGAAGGGTCTCTTTTAGTTCAGGACAAGTTTCCTGAGCTATTTTTACCTCCTAGTCACAAAACTTTTCCTTTAGCTACTGCTTATTTCTAATGCCCATCTCTGGGTCCCCCTTTTTCCAGACTGAGACATTGTTCCTCAAGGTCCTCTTTCCTGATCTCAGGCCCATTTCATGACATACGGGCCCTTCTGCTTCGCATAAGGATTCACATTGGGGAAGCTTTGAAGGAATAGCACTCGTAGGCATGTGGATGTTTTACTGGAGTTACAATGTTCTTTCTGTTGGAAATGCTGGCCTTAAGATTCCCCAATCTCACTGAACTGGTAACTTAAAACTCATTTATTTCCAGAGAGTGGTAATTCCCAGCTTCACATCCTTCTGACCTACTTTATGTAATACCAAAATGTGAGGAATGAGAGAAATACAGACAAAGCAGAAAGCGCCCCCTTTTTCTCAGGTAGACAGCAAGGCCCCTGGAATGTGCAGCACCCAGAATATTAGGCTTTGTTTGACAAACGCTAATGAATTTGCCTTGTACTTAGCTCCAGACATGCAGGAACATCCACAGTTTCTAAATGGTTATGCTTATTAAGATGATTTTGGTTAAAATAGACTCTGACTATAACTAGCTTAAAAGAAGAAAAAAGATAGTAGTAGGGTCACTGATCATAACGATCCTGGCAATTTTACAAAATTCAAAAGAGATTTGAGGTGGAGCCTGCAGTGTGGGGACCACAATACCCAGGGTGTTCTGCACCCCTGATGCCTTCCTCAGGATACCTGGACCCAGGAGCCAGTGCTGGTCCTGTCATTCACCATTGGTGGCCTCACTATAATTCTACCTGCATTCAAGCTCTACACCAAATATGGTGCCATGATCAACCAGGTCATACCCACAAACTACCCAGTGCCCATCCAAGATGATGGGAACATGATTGACATGCCCAGTCACCCCCAGGAACCCCAGGGTCCAAACCTGGAGTGGCTGAAGAAACTGTGAACACCTCCGCTGACTGGAAGGAGATCCCCTCCCCTGCGATCCCCATAAAAAAAAAGAGATTTGAACAAGTAGAATGAAGACAGATATGAGGCAGTGCTGGGGCTCTCAAAATTGGATGTGTAGGCCTTATTTTTAGTGTCCTGTCATTACTTCTTAATTTCAGAACTGTGTGTTACCTTTAAACAACCCAGGTACCTATTTGTTTTAAGAGGGGGGGGAGAGAGAATGAGAATTAATTTGTTTTACGTGGATCAGCTGTCCAACACACTGAGAATAGCAAAATTCTGCAGTGCAGACGTAAGAACAGGGCTCCCACTCCTGTTTATGAGCAAGTAATTCTCAGTAAACACAGGATAGAGAAATACTTTAATAGATTTGCATGAAAATGGGCCATGTGTTGTCATTGCATCATTTTTTATTTGCTATGCTTGGGGTTCCCATTCTCTTTAATAAGAAGCATTAATAATACCAGTAATAATATTTCTGCATTTGAAATGTTACAGGCACTGCTGTATTTACAAATATGTTAACTCTGTTACTTATGTCAACATCCTTGTGATGTAAGTATTATTAGTTTCATTAATTATATGAGAAAACTGAAATATAGAAAGGTTAAGTAATACTCCTAAGAACAAACAGTAAATAGAAGGGCTGCTATACAAATTTATATATTCTTGCTGTAGACCAGTACCGTACAATAGAAATATAATTGAGTTACACATATAATTTTGAATATTCTATTAGTCAAATATTAAAAAAATAAAAAGAATCAAGTTCAATTAATTTTAATAATATGTTATTTAACTATGTCAAAATTTTATAATTTTGACATTACAGTAGTCAATTTTCAAATACTCAGTAGAAATAAATGCCTTATGGCTATTGTATTGGACAGTTCAGGTCTAGAGTCTGAGTTCTTAGGCTTCAGAACCAACTAAACCTTGGTATAAAATCATAGTTTTGTCATTTATTAGATGTGTAATTTTGGGCACAATTCTTAATGTCCCAGATTCCAACTTTCCTCATGTGTGAATTGTGTATAACCATCCCTAACTCACGTGATTGTTAAGATTGAGCAATTGCGCAATGTTTAGAACAGTGCCTATCCCATATCAGTTTTCGTTACTATCCATCATCATCATCATTTATTATTGTGGCACACTGTAGAACTCATGTTTCTTCCTTTTCTGGAATATTGTCTTATACACTTGGCAGTGATAAATTCTTCTTTCCATACACACTCCCAGCTATATTTGCATCCATTTTCTCACTATAGCTTTACAACCACCCTGCTAGGTAGATATCTCAAATTTACAATTGAGGCAACTGAAATCCAGCAAAGTAAAAGAACTTGTATAGATCACAGTAGTAGGGGAGGATAGCTCCAGCAGTATTGTTCGTTTTAAAGGCATAGACTTTATCATACATATTTTTGTTTGAATACTTTGAATATTTGTTGAAGCAATTAATAAACATCATTACTACCTCAAGTGAACCCAACAATTCTTTATTAAAGTTAAATTTTTATATCACATGACACTTTATTTAGAGGATTTAAAATTCTTATTTTGAAGAATTACTGTTTGAGATACTGAGAAATTCTACTGTGATCATGTAATTTAGTGATTGTATTACCACATACACTCTAACTGTATTACTTTAGGCATATTTACTTAATTGTATGTTTATGGAATTCCTGTAATATATGCTTATTGTAGAACATTTGCAAAAGACAAAAAATAACAAAGTATTTCAATGTTGCTACTTATATTTTGTTTGCTTGTTTATTTTGTTTATTAGGTTCCGCTTATATGTGAGATCAGATGGTATCTGTCTTTTACCACCTGGCTTATTTCACTTAGCATAATGCTCTGCAGTTCCATCCATGCTGTCACAAAGGGTAGTAGCTCTTTCTTTCTGTTGCACAGTATTCCGTTGTGTAAATAGTTTTTTGATCTACTCATTTACTGTTGGGCACTTTGATTGCTTCCAATTCTTGGCTCTCACCTATAAGTGGAATCTAAGCAACAAAACAAACTAGCAAGCAAAATATAACCAATAACATTGAGTAAAAAACAAACTGACAGGAACCAGAGGGGTGGTGGGAGGGAGATAACAGGGGAAATAAGGGGAAGGGTCATCAAGGAACCCGCATAAAGGACCTATTGACAAAGCCAAATGGGGGAAGGATTGAGGGTGGGAGGTGGGGGTGTATGGGGCTGGGGAAAGTGGTGGCGGGAAAATGTTGACAAAAAAACAAAAATAGACAGGGGGAGGCTATGAATAGTACAGGAAATAGAGAAGCCAAAGAACCGATATGTACAAACCATAGACATGAACTAAGATGGTGGAGATGATGGGTTGGGGTGCAGGGTGGAGGGGATAAAGGGGAAAAAAATGGGACAACTGTAATAGCATACTCAATAAAATATAGCCCAAAAATGACAAAAATAATTTACCCATAATCTCAGTACCAAAAAGTGGTTACTTGTTAAGTTTTGGTTTGTTTTCAAATGTATGTATGTTTTTCACATTATTGAGATTAGAAACATATTGTATCCTCT
Source organism: Mormoops blainvillei (assembly GCA_004026545.1). Taxonomy (NCBI): domain Eukaryota; kingdom Metazoa; phylum Chordata; class Mammalia; order Chiroptera; family Mormoopidae; genus Mormoops; species Mormoops blainvillei. Next base: position 69,554 of record PVJD01004915.1, read on the forward strand.
TTTAAATTAAAGAGTTTACATCATAAGAATTTCCAAAAAACAATAAAATCTTTTAGAACACATCACTATTATTGACTGTACAGTTTTTCATAATAGATATCTATAATAATTTATTTGGTGATGAATTATTTTCACATTTTTTCCAATACAAATAACGATTCACTGACCATCTTTCTGTTTGTATTTTGTTAGTGTGTTAGATCATTGTACTTTAAATGATTTTCTAAAGGCAGAATTATTGGCTCAAAGGGTTATCTTTATAAGTATCTTGACAAGTATATCTATTTTAACATGTCAATACTTGTTCTTTTAATAATTTGGTAGATGGCTACTTTACGTGTTTTATCAACTGGTAGTTGACAGCACCACTTAAACACCAACAGGAATCCCCAGTTTCTGGTACAGTGAACAAGATAACATTGTTCAGTGCTAACAGCTCAGTCGTGATACTGAGAATAGGCTGTGAGAACATCATGGCTGTAGAACAGCTTGATAGTATTACAGTACAATCAAGAAGCAGGAAAGCGTGGCTAAGAAGCAGCCCTGGGGCTAGGTGGCCCTGGGTCTAGGCACCCCTCTGGCTACACAGCTCTGCTCTGTCCTGTTCTGGTCTAACTGGTGTGCTTTGGTCCAGTCCAGTCCAGTCCAGCATAGTTTGCTCCACTGTGCTCTCCTTCTGCACTGGTCTGCTGTGTTCTACTCTGGTGAAACATATTCACTGTTTCATCTTTGCTGTTTCAGCTGTAGTCAATGAAACACAGTCTTCAGTATTCAATGAAAAGGAAAAGTGTGCTTCAAGACCCAGCAGAGAGGTGACTTACATAGTCATAAGTCCCCATCCCTGGACTCTGATTAGCCTACCCTCATGCAGATGAAGACTCCAAATCCTCATGGTCTTATAGGTCCAAAAGGCACTATCCAGACTGGTCAGAATAGAGCCTTTCTGATTAGTTGGCAAAGATGCTGATGAGGGTATAGATGCACAGCTCGGATTGTACAGAGAAAGCCTCTGTCTTCTTGGTTGAAACAGAATTCAGGAACTCCTTTGTAAGGGCTGGCTCAGATGGAAGAAACTCAGTACACTAAAGCAGTTCAAGTGCACTGTCAAGTGCAGTTTGCGTGAGAGGCCCCTGTCTAGAAATGGCTGCTAGGCTCTGTTTTTAAAATTTGAGCCCAGTTAACCACCAGTAGTAGTCCTTCTCAGAAGGTATCTTTCTTATTACGGTCCACAACTTTGTGTAACCTGTGTTTCTTTTTTTCTAGGTTTGAGGAGGCAATGAAGGAGGCTCATGCTGTAGATAAAAAGCTTGCAGAGAAGGAGGAAGATGATGCTACTCTGGAAAAGAAATGGCCCTTCCTCGGGGTTCCTTTGACTGTCAAAGAAGCTTTCCAGCTAGAAGGTACTATTCTTTATATTTTCTTTCTTTAGATACATGGGTTTAACTTACAAATGACCTGTATTTTCTGAAGTTATAAACTGAAAAAATATATTACCGAAGTTGAACTCTAATGTGAAGGTTCTCCTTCAGTTTTGAGCTAATGGAAAATATTTTGCAAGTTTCATTGGGAAGAGAGACAGTAATGGCCATCATCTCTTAGAACTGTATGGCACATGAGGGGCTATGCTCAGTGCCCATTAATCCTTAAAGCCTATAAGAATAGTATTATTATCTCATTTTTCAACTAAAAATTTAAAATTCATGACCCTAAAGTAGCTTGACTAAAGCTAATCTGAGAATCTGATAAAAGCCTGTGCTTTTTCTGTAATGCAATTCTTTTAACTTCTGGCAGCCCTTAAAAGTAAATGAAAACCCCAGATGTTTGACAATTGAACAACATCCTTTTAAATAATTCATGGGTAAAAAAAAAATCAAAAAGGAGCTTTTGAACTGAAAAAATAAATGAAAGAAACAATATACTAAAAATTTGGGATACAGCTGAAAAGGCGATTCATAGGTAATTTATATTTTTGGATGAGTATATTTGACGAAAGAAAGATTTTAAATCAATGACCTAAGTTTCCACTTTAACCAACTAGAAAAAGGAGAAAAAAAACAAACCTAAACCAAGCTGAAGGGAAATAAACAATAAATATTACAGTGGAAAACACTGAGCTAGAAAATACTAAAACAATAGGTAAAATTGATAAAACCAAAAGTTGGTTTGAAATGATCAAAACATTGACAAGATTTTAGCTACAGAAACCGAGCTGGTGTGTGTATGTGTGTGTATTTGTGTGTGTGTGAAAGGGAGAGTGTATAACAGTATAGGAAGTGTAAATGGTGATGAATGGAATCTTGACTTGGGGTGGTAAAAACACAATACAGTGACAGATGATGTGTTGTAGAACTGTGCACCTGAAACCCATGTAATTTTGTTAATCAGTGTCACCCAAAAAAATTAATGAAAAGGAAAAAAAATTATGAAAGAGGTGTAATCATTTTAAATCATATTAAAGAAATTAATAGCAAAAACTTTATATAAACACATTAGACAACATAATGAAATGGAAAAATTACTAGAGAGAAAAAATAAAATCGATTCAAGAAGAAAGGAAAATATGAGTAGACATATGGCAGATTAAGAGTTTAAAATCTGCACAAAGAAAATCCCAGGCCCAGATTACTCAACTAGAAAATTCTGTTGAATATTTAATGAAGAAATAATAGCAAATACTAAAAAAAATTAATATAGAAATTAAAGGAAGAATTCCAATACTATGTTGAATAACAGTCTTAACCACAACAATTAGGCAAGAGAAATAAGTAAAAGGCATTGAAATTGAGGATGAAGAAGTAAAATTGTCACTTTTTGCAGACAACATGATTCTTTATATAGAAAATCTTAAAACTTCCACCAAAAACCTATGAGAAACGATAAACAAATACAGTAAAGTAGCAGGATACAAAATCAGTGTACAAAAATTCATTGCATTCCTATATACTAACAATGAAATTTCATAAAAAGAAATAGAAAAAATAATTTTTTATGCAACTATAACAAAAAGAATAAAATACTTAGGAATAAACTTAACAAAAGATGTGAGGGACCTATATACTAAAAAGTACAAAACATTATTAAAAGAAATTGAAGAAGACACAAAGAAATGGGAAGATAATCTATGTGCATGGATTGGAAGAATCAACATAGTTAAAATGGCCATATTACCCAAAGCTATATACATATTTAATGCAATCCCTATCAAAATTCCAATGGGAGATTTGAAAGAAATAGAACAAAAAAATTATCAGATTTGTATGGAATCGTAAAAAACACTGTAATACAAAGTACCAATAATGAAAACAGTATGGTGTTGGCAGAAGAGCAGGAACACAGACTAATGGAAGAGAATTGAGAACCCAGAAATAAATCTTTATGTACATGGGCAAATAATTTTCAGCAAAGGAGCCAATAACATACAATGGGGAAAAGAAAACCTCTTCAAGGAACACAGGTACAAAGAGGGGAAAGTAAATAAGTAGCCATCAATAATAACCTTAAAAATTAATGGATTAAATGCTCCAGTCAAAAGATATAGGGTCGCTGAATGGATAAGAAAACATGACCCGCACATATGCTGCCTACAGGAGACCCACCTCAGAACAAAGAACCTACACAGACTGAGAGTGAAGGGTTGCAAAAAAAGTGCTCCAAGTAAATGGACAGGGAAAAAAAGCCAGGGTAGATATACTTATATCAGACAAAATAGACTTCAAAACAAAAGCCATAAAAAGAGATACTGAAGTACACTACATAACACTCAACGGAAGAACCCAAAACACCAAAGAAAATATGCACCCCTATGTTCACTGCAGCATCGTTTACAATAGCCAAGATATGGAAGCAGCCCAAGTGCTTAGCCATGGATGAGGGGATAAAAAAGCTGTGGCATATATACATGGAATATTATTTGACCATAGAAAAGAATGAAATCTTAGCATTTGTGGCAGCGTGGATGGACCTAGAGTGTATCATGCCAAGTGAATTAAGTCAGGGAAAGACAAATACCATATGATTTCACTTATATGTGGAATCTAAAGAACAATAGAATGCACAACCAAGAGAGAAACACACTCATAGATACAGAGAACAGACTTATGGTTGCCAGAGTAGATTGGGGTTGGGGAATGAGCGAAAAAAGTGAAGGTATTGAAAGGTACAGATTGGTAGTTACAAAATGGTTATGAGTATGTAAAGTACAGCATAGGAAATGTAATGAATAATGTTGTAATAACTGTGTATGGTGCCATGTGGGTATGAAAATATCGAGGGGAACACTTTGTAAAGCATATGATCATCTAGCCACTCTGCTGTATGCCTGAAACTAATACAAAATAACGTAGAATGTTAAGTGCAATGGAAAAAAAATTAAAGAATGTAAACTGTAATTGAAAAAATAAGAAAACAAATTTTTGCAACGTTTGTAAGTTTTTATTTTAGGATTTTCATTAGATCAAGTGTTTGTGAATTTCAGCCAAAATGTTTGGCAAATGAGAGAAATAGAGGTTGGCGCAGGTTTTTCAGAGAACCAAGTATGGCAAGTTTTCTACAAAGAGCAATGGAATTATGTCCTCAGCTCTGTTCGCTAATGCTCCCCAGCTCTGCTTACTGTAATTCTCAGAATTCTCAGCAGTAAGACATTCTCTTTTGCAGGATTAATGGTGGCTAAAGCCAAAAAAGTTTGCCTTTATGAATTGTTAATTATTAATTTTAATTATAATAAGTTCCATCCTAAATAAGATTTGCATTAACTTTTCACAAGAACATGATCAAACAGCTAATAAGCTCGAATACTAAAATTTGAACTAGGTTTTCTAACATGTGATCCTGATATAAGGGCTACTCTCTTGAAACCCTATTGCTTTCTCTTTATTTATTTTTATTTTGTTTTGTTTTATTTTATTTTTTATTGTTGATACTATTACATATGTCCCCCATTTTCACCCCTTTTGCCACCCTGCCCCCAGCCCCTAGCCAGCCCCTCTGCCTTCACCACATTCTTGTCTGTGCCCATGGACAGTTCAAATATGCATATATGTTCTTCAGCTAATCTCTTCCAGTCCCCGCACCCTGATATCTGTCACTCTGTTCCATGTATACGTGTCTCCAGTTTTATTTTGTTTGTAAGTTTATTTTTTCCATTAGATTCCACGTATGAGTGAGATCATATGGTATTTGTCTTTCTCTGACTAACTTATTTCACTTAGCATAATATTCTTCAGTTCCATCCATGCTGTTGCAAAGGGTAAGATTTCCTTCTTTTTAACAGCTGAGTAGTATTCCATTGTGTAAATGTACCACATCGTTTTTATCCACCCAACTACTGATGGGCACTTGGGCTGCTTCCAGATCTTGGTTATTGTAAATAATGCTGCAATGAACATAGGGATGCATGAATTCTTTTTGATTGGTGTTTCAGGATTCTTAGGCTATATTCCCAGAAGTGGGATTGCTGGGTCAAATGGCAGTTCCATTTTAGTTTTTTGAAGAAGCTCCATACTGGTTTCCACAGTGGCTGCCGGAACCTGCATTCCCACCCGCAGTGGGCTCGGGTTCCCATTTCTCTCCATCCTCACCAGCACTTGTTGTTTGTTGATTTATTAATCATGGCCACACTGTCCTATGTGAAGTGCTATCTCATTGTGTTTTGAATTTGCATCTCTCTGATGATTAGTGATGTTGATCATTTTTTATGTCTATTGACCATTTTTATGTGCTCTTTGGAGAAGTGTCGATTCAGGTCCTTTACTCATTTCTTAATTAGGCAGTTTGTCTTCCCATTGTTGAGTTGTATAAGTTCTTTATATATTTTGGAGATTAACACCTTATCCAATGTATCATTGGCAAATATGTTCTCCCATACAGTGGGTTCCCTTTTCATTTTGCTGGTTTATTTTGCTGTGCAAAAGCTTTTTAGTTTGATGTAGTCCCATTTGTTTAGTTTTTCCTTTGTTTCCCTTGCCCTAAGAATATAGTGGCAAAAATATTGCTACACTAGATGTCTGAGATTTTACTGCCCATGTTGTCTTCTAGGATTTTTAGGTTTTGCAATTTATATTTATGTCTTTTGTCTATCTTGAGTTTAGTCTTGTGTATGATATAAGTTAGTGGTCTATTTTCATGTTTTTGCACGTACCAGTTCAATTTTCCCAACAGCATTTAGTGAAGAGGCTGTTTTTACTCCATCTTGCCTCTGTCAAACATTGACCATAAGGGCATCAGTTGATTTCTGGGCTCTCTGTTCTGTTCCATTGATCTATATGCCTCTTTTTGTGTCAGTATCAGGCTGTTTTGATCACAATGGCTTTGTAGTATAGTTTAATATCAGGTAGTATGATATCTCCAATTTTTTCATTTTTCTCAAGATTGGTGAGGTTATTATTCAGGTTCTATTTGATTCCATATAAATTTTTGGAGTATTTGTTTTGTATCTGTGAAATATGCCATTGGTAATTTAATAGGAATTGTATTGAAACTATACATTGCTTTGGGTAGTATGGATATTTTAGATGTCAATTTATCCAATCCATTAACATGGTATATGCTTTCACTTGTTTGTGTTTTCTGCTATTTCTGTCTTCAGTGTCCTATAGCTTTCTGAGTACAGGTCTTTTACTTCAGTGGTTAAGTTTATTAGGTACCTTATTTTTTTGTTGTTGTGCAGTAGCAAATGGGATTGTTCTCTTAGTTTCTCTTTCTGAAAGGTCATTATTGGTGTATAAAAGTGCCACAATTTCTGAATATTAATTTTATATTTACTTTGCTGAATTTATTTATTAAATATAGTAGTTTTTTTGGAGGTGTCTTTAGGGTTTTCTACTTACAATATTGTATCATCTGAGAATAATGACAGTTTTACTCCTCCTTTCCAATTTCAATGCCTTTTATTTCTTCTTCTTGTCTGATTACTGTGACTAGGACTTCCAGTACTATGTTGAATAAGAGTGATGAAAGTGGACATCCCTGTCTTGTTCTTGATCTTAAGGGAAGCACCTCTAGCTTTGGCCCATTGAGTATGACATTGGCAGTAAGTTTTTTATATATGGTCTTTATTGTGTTGAGGTATGATTCCTCTATTTTCACTTTCCTGAGAGTTTTTATCATAAATGGGTGCTGGATTTTATTGAATGTTTTTCTGTGTTTATTGATATGATTGTGTGATCTTTATCCTTCATTTTGTTTATGTGCTGTATCACATTTTATGATTTGTGAATATTGTACCAACCTTGCATCCTAGAATAAATCCCACTTGGTGTCGGTGTATACCGACATAAGGGCATCAACTGATGCCCTTATGGTCAATGTTTGACAGAGGCTCTTTTTAACATATTACTGGATCCTATTTGCTAATATTTTGTTTTGGATCTTAGCATCTATGTTCATCATGGATGTTGGCCTATAATATTCCTTCTCTGTAGTGTTTTTATCTGGTTTTGAAATTAGGATAATGCTGGCCTCGTAAAAATATCATGGAAGTCTTCTGTCTTCTTGAATTTTTTGGACTAGTTTGAAGAGTAAAGGTGATAGTTCTTTGACTGTTTTGTAAAATTCACCCACAAAGCCATCCAGTCCAGGACTTTTGTTTTTAGGGAGTCCTTTGATTATTGCTTCAATTCCATTAGTTGTTACTGGTCTATTCAGGTTTTCTGATTCTTCCTGATTGAGTTTCGGAAGATTGCATGTTTCCAGGAAATTGTCCATTTCACCTATGTTGTCCAAGTTGTTGGCAATAACTTGCTCATAGCATTTTCTTACAATCCTTTGTATTTCTGTGAGGTCCGTTGTTACTTCTTTCTTTTATTTCTGATTGTATTTATTTGGGTCCTTTCTCTTTCTTTTTCTTGATGAGTCTGGGTAAAGGTTCATTAAACTTGTTTATCTTTTCAAAGAACCAACTCTTGGTTTAATTGATCTTTTGTAATTTTTTAGTCTCTATATCATCTGTTTTGCTCAAATCTTTATTATTTCCTTTGTTCTACTTACTTTGGGCTTTGTTTCTTGTTCTTTTTCTAATCCCTTTACCTGTAAGGTTGTATTGTTTATTTAAGATTTTTCTTTCTTCTTGCTGTAAACTTGTAATGCTATGAATTTCTCTTTTAGGACTGCTTTTGCTGTGACCCATAGATTTAAGTGTTTTGTTCTCATTTTCATTTGTTTCAAGGTATATTTTGATTTCTTCTTTGATCTCATTGTTAACCCATTTATTGTTTAGTAACATGTTATTTAGCCTCCATGTCTTTGTGTGTTTTTCCCTTTTTTTTTCTTGTGAGTGATTTCTAGTTTCATACCATTATAGTCAGAGAAGAAGCTTGATATGATTTCAGTCTTCTTAAATTTATTGAGACTTGTTTTATGTCTTAATATGTGGTCTGTCCCAGAAATTGTTCCATGTGCATTTGAAAAGAATATATATCCTGCTGCTTTGGGATGAAATACTCTGGAGGTATCAAGTAAAGCCATCTGATCTAGTGTGTCCATTAAAGCTTCTATTTCTTTGTTGATTTTCTGCCTGGAAAATCTATCCATTGATGTCAATGGGGTGTTAAAACCTTCTATGACTGTATTACTGTTGTTCTCTCCCTTTATGTCCTTCAAGATTTGCTTTATATATTTAAATACTCCTATGTTGGGTGCATTTAATGTTTACAAGGGTTTTCTCCTCTTGTTGGGGTACTCTCTTTATTATTATGTAGTGTCTTTTTTTGTCCCTTATTGCAGCCTTTGTTTTAAAGTCCATTTTGTCTGATACAAGTATCACTACCCCAGCTTTTTTTTAAGTTTGAATTTGAATGAAATATCCTTTTCCATCCCTTTATTTTATTCTGTGTTTATATTTTGTTCTGAGATGAGTCTCTGGTAGACTGCATATATATAGGTCTTGTTTTCTTATCCATTCTGCTATCCAATGTCTTTTGATTGGAGCATTTTAGCTATTTACATTTAAAGTGGTTATTGATAGGTAGGTCTTTATTGCCATTTTATTCTCTTAACTATTTTCCTTTGGTGGTTCTCCTCCTTCTTCTCCTCCTCTCCTTCAAGAAGATCCTATAACATTTCTTATAATACTGGTTTGGTGGTAATTGGCTCTTTTAGCTGTTTGTGCTCTTGGAAGCTCTTTATTTGCTTTTCAATATTAAATATTGCCTTGCTGTTTAAAGTAGTCTTGATTTACATCACTTTGAGTATTTCATGCCAACCCTCTTTGGCCTTAAATGTTTCTGTTGAGAAATCAGCTGGCAGTCTTATGAGACCTCTTTTGTAGATAACTGGCTTTCTCTTAGTGCTTTTAAAATTATCTTTGTCTTTACTTTAGCCTTTGCCATTGTAATTATGATGTGTCTCGGTGTAGGCCTATTTGGGTTCATCTCGTTTATGACTCTCTGTACTTCCTGGACTTGTGTGTCTCTTTCTTTCACTAGGTTAGGGAAGTTTTAAGTAATTATTTCTTCAAATACATTCTTCATCTCTTGCTCTCTCTCTTCTCCTTGTGGTACCCCTATGATGTGAGTGTTACGTGTCATATTGCCCCAGAGATCCCTTAATCTAGCCTAATTTTTTTATTTTGTTTTCCTTTTTGCTGCTTTAATTGGATGTTACTGCTACCTCATCTCCCAAATCACTGTTTTTATCCCCTGCTTCATCTAACCTACTACTTATTTCTTCTAGCGTGTTCTTCATTTCAGCTATTGCATTTGTTCATTTCTGAATGGTTCTTTTCTACAGTTTCTATGTCCCTTTTCACGTTGTTGAAGTTCCAACTAAGTCCCTTGAGCATCCTTATAACCATTTTTTGAACTCTATATCTGGTAAATTACTTGTCTATATTTCATTTAGCTCTTCTTCTTGAGATTCTCCTTTTCTTTCATTTGTAACATGTTTATTTGTCTCCTTTTTGGCTACCTCTTTGTGTTTGGTTCTATATATTAGGTAGACCTGTCCCCCAGTCTTGGTATGGTGGTCTTATGTCATTGGTTTTAGTGGGACCCTGTGATGCAGTCTCCTGATAACCTGATTTGGGTGCTCCATTAATGTCTCTGTGTTATGTAAGCCCTCCTGTTTTAATTGAGTCTTGATTTTTATTGGCCTGTTGGTGCATGGGATCAACCCTCAAGCTCGCTGACTGTGGGAATCAACCCCAACCACAGTGTATGAGCTGCTGTTCAGGTACTGACCACATGAAGCAGAATTTGCCTCAGAAGTTCTGGTGCCTGTTGAGATCTTCCTTTGGATATTATTTGTGAAACTATTTGGATTCTACTCTATTGTTGTCTAAGGCTGGTAACTGGATGTGCTGGTTCTGGGGCTTCTTGGGGGGTGCCCTGGTGCAGCTCAATATCAGACCCTGTCTGTGACTGACCCTGGGCAACCTATTCAGTTCTAAAAAGCATTCCACTGTTTTGCTGCCTCTGCTGGCCCTGGGTGTGCATTGGGAGGACCGAGCTGTGCACCAAAGGCAGCTTCCAGCAGCACTGAGCTCTGAGGCAGGTCAGCAAAAGGCCCAGGGCACCCAAAGATACAACTCTACCTGCCTCTTCCTGCTGGCAGCCTATTCGGCTCAGTCACTGAAGGACCCTCTGGAGATACTTGAGTTGTATGAGGTAGGTTCTCAGGGAGTCACTAGGTAAGAGTTAGTGGTGTTCACCAGACTGATGCAGGTTCAAAATTGATGCCAGTGCTGGATCTGAGGCCACTCAGCAAAAGTCCCAGAGTACAACAAGGCTACCTGCCACACTCCAGGTGCTCATAGAACTTTGTGGCATGGTGGGTTCTTGGAATCATCAAGATGAGACTGGCAGAGTTAATCAGGCCCAATCAAAACCAAGATTTGGCTGAATGAAGAGAGGGTCCCATGCCAGTTGAGCAGGCAAGATATAAAAGGATCCTGTCCTAGAGCAACACAACTCAGTCTCTCTCAGATTATTCCAGAACTTCCTTTAGAGTCCAAGCTCAGCAGGGCGGAGCCACAGGGTGTTGGAGGATGAGGCCAGGGGGTCTTCCATGAGGGAGAGGCAGCATCAGGCTTTGGAGAATGTTGGCGGACTATGCCCTACCCCAGGGCCACAGAGCTTGGTCTGTCCTGGATTTTTCCCAGAACTCCTGGAGAGACCACACTTGGCATAGTGGGGCAACCAGCAATTGGGGGTGGTGGGGCCACTGGGAGCCCAGAGTGTAGGGCTAACAAAACATCATGATAGAGAGGTACTGGTCAGGCTCATGAAAAAGGTGAAGAAATGGTCCCTGCCCCAGAGCCTACAACTCAGTTGCTGATACCCAATAAGTCTGCCTAGACCTATACACCCCAGGCCCTGGCACCTGACTCAACCAAAGGGCATGAGCTTCACAAGATTGGGTGCCAGGAACCCTGATGGGTGGGGCTATTGCATTCCCCCAGGGTGATGGCATAAAGAGGGGACAGATCCACCTATGAAAGACGTTGTCTGCAATGTGGGATGGAGACTCAGCACAGGGATCCAGGTGTGTATCCCTTCAGCTCTCTCCCTGAGAGGTGGTTTATAATACTCCCCGAGGGGGTTTAGTACCATAAACCCCCTCTCTTTTGACACAACTCCAGTCCTCTATGCCCTCACTCTGTCAGAGCCCAGGGCAAATGGCTGCAAACAAGATCCTGTACACTGGGATTTCAAGAGGGCACTTGTGTCTCCACCAGACTTCCTTCTCTCCCTGGCAGACCTAATCTCCATTGATTTTCACAGCCATATGTTATGTGGGTGCCTCCTCCCAGTGGTGGTGCTCTGGGCCAGGGAGCTCTGGGTTGGTCAGAGACCTGACTCTCCTTAGGGAGAACCTCTGCAGCTGAGATATCTCTCCAGAATCTCAGCCACCCACCATGGGAGCAGGACCAGACCTTTTAGCATCTGTGCCCCTTCCCACCAGTCTGAATGTGGCTTCTTCTGTAAACCATTATTGATAAAACTTCTGTTCAACTGGTGTTCAGTTGGTTATTCCGGTTGATCTATATTTTAGTTGAAATTCCAGTTTGTTCCTGGGAGAAAGGAGTGTAACTTCCACTTACCCTGCTGCCATCTTGGATCCCTTCTGGCTGTTTTTTATTGATGTTTTTATCTTTCTATTGTAGCACTATAGAATTTTTTATATATATTTTGCATATTCATTTTTTGATATTTATAGTGTAAATAACTTCTCTTAGTTTGTTCCTTGTCTTTCAACTTTGTTTATGACTTCTTTTTTTGAACAAAACCATGTAATATTTTGAATGCATAAGTCTTGTATTTTATAATTTCTGCTTTTATGTCCCATTTTTAAAAATTTCTCAAATCTAAGGTAACAAAAATATTTACATATATATTTTTCTAAATTTTATTGCTTTATTTTCCACCTTCAATTGTTTACTGTAGATATATTTTATTTTTGTTTATGGTATGTATTTTTTCATATGAAAACCAGTTTTCTAGTACATTTACAAGGTCATTCTTTCCTTCTAGTCTCAACGGTACTTTTATACCAAATTATCATATATGTCTCAATCATTTTCTAGCTACTCTCTTATTTTCTCTATGACCTTGACTCTGTCTTTTTTCTTCTCTAAGAGTGGTTAATGAATGTACTTAACAGTAAGGGTTGTTGAGTGGTGTATGTTCACATACTTTACATTCAATATCTCATTTATTCCTATAAAAACTGAGAATCAGAAAGGTTAAGTAAATTTCCTAAAGTTTGTAGAGTTTGTAAGCTACAGAGATGTGATTTGAACTTAGCTCTGGTTCCAAAACCTCTGCACTTTGCAATAAGTCATACTACCTATCAGTATAAAGCAAATCACCCAAAATTGCTGGGCTGGTTTATTGGAGGTACTTAGTAAATTGTTCTTGTTTTAACTTAATAAAATTTTAACTTCCTTTTCTTATGGATTTTACAGGAATGCCTAATTCTTCTGGCCTTGTGAGCCGCCGTAATGCCATTTCCAAAACAGATGCCACTGTAGTGGCATTACTGAAGGAAGCTGGTGCCATTCCTCTTGGCATAACCAACTGCAGTGAGCTGTGCATGTGGTATGAATCCAGTAACAAGATCTATGGCCGATCCAATAACCCATATAATTTACGGCATATTGTAGGTGGAAGTTCTGGTAAGTTTAACATTTCTGTTAGTGAGTCACCAAGGAGGGTGTACAGATACTATTGCACAAACCTCTGGGAAAGTCATAATTAGGTGATTATGGTAAAGGCAATTGCAAAATCTGTCATGGATTGGTGAAGAGCATTGTAAACAAAAAAACATTCATACTCTTGGTCCTTGTGTGTGTGTGTACATGCAGAGAGAGGAGAGAAGGAGGGGAGGGGAGAGAGAGAATATGAGTTAGTGAAGCTGGTTTAGCTTAAGACCTATATCTTCCTGAAACAAAGGTCATAAAATAATGTAGAGATACTGAGCTCTGATAACTATGCCATGTACCAGAAACTGTGCTAATGCAGGAATATAGCAGATATAGTTATGGAAATCTCCTCTAATGAGGTGATATTTATTATGAAATCCAAAGGATCAGTGGTTGTAGGGGTGGTGGGTCAAACAGAGCACATTCTTATTAGAGAATATAGTACAAAAGCCTGAGGTGGGAACATGCTTAGTGTGTTCAGTGAACTGAAAGAAACCCAGTGTAGTGAGTAAGACATAAAGGAGGTAGAGAAGAAATTTAGAATTTTTGTCCAGGTCAGATAATGTAGGGGAGCAAAAGCTGAAGCAAATAGAAAAATTACATGTATTTTAGTTGTCCAGGGGAAAAATTATAATGGCTTCAACTAGTGTTTGTGTAGATGAAGGCAAGTAAATGGAACACAGATGTATTTTAAAGGTATATTGGAACATGGCTTGCTGAATAGATTGGTAATGGGGAAGTGGGTGTAAAGATAAAAAGAGAATTAAATTAACAGGATTTCTGACTCAAGATATGGTACATGAATTCATTGATAAAGAGAAAACTGGAAGAGGAGGGAAAAATAGGGCAGCATGATTTAGGAATACCATTTGAAACATGTTATGTTTAAGATGTTTGTAAGACACCCATTGGAGGTCTAAAGTAACCTGTTGGGTATGTGTATAAGTCAGAGTAATAATCTGGGTATAAAATAATTTAGTTGTTATCACGAGCCTGGTACAATAACTAATCTAACCTATTAAGAATGGATGGGAAAAAAAAAGGTATGTGTGTGTGTTGATGAAGATGAAATAGGGCCCATGACAGAGCTTTGTCATTTTTAAGGTTAAAAAGAGAAGACATATCTAGCAAAGGAAATTAAGAATGAGAAACAAGTGATGGAAGAGGAAAACATCAGAGAGTATATTAGAGACTAGAATTTACATGGCCTTTATCAATCTTGAAGGCATATATATGTGGGTTAGTAAAATATGGTGTTTACACATGTGGTTGCTAAAATCAAAAATAACATTGACAGGTTTTTTCTGGGTTGGTAACATAATGAAGGTACTCAATGCATCAGTTTCCTCAACTTATAATATGGTCCTTATAAAGAAACCTGCCTTGCAAAGTTATTGTGATAATTAGATATATAAATGTGACTTGATGTTTCTGATCTGGCATTTTAGGAATTTGGAAGTTCCTACTAACATTGCCACAAAAAGAAAAATGCTAAACAAACTAAAAATCAACAACTCTTCTCAGAAACATCAGAAAACTGATGCTTCAGGGCAAACCCCTGTCTCAAAAATTGAAGAAAAAGACAGGCACATACAGAGAATCAAAACTTACCAAAGCAGAAAGCCAGAAAAAGAAAACTTCATGAGAAGCACTACAGGGGTGGGAAAACCTAAACTGTAAATGATCAATTGCCTGAGGTACAGTGTGGAAAAGTTTCAGAGTTAAAATATTCAGCGACCTCAACACATCCATGTATTTTATTGCCAGCAGCCCTTCTAGGTTATCACAGTGAAGATTGGAGAAAAGTCATCTTGTGCTTCTGTCAGAGGTTGGAGATAAATAGCCATCTTGAAATATGACCCAAAGATTCTGTTCTTCTAACAAGAAATGGCCTCATATAAACTATTTTACCCTAACTGAACAGACCTGGGAAAGGAGAATACCCAACACCAGTCCCCTCTAGGCTTCCTGCCCACCACCCCCAAAAGGATAAGCAAAACACATGAGAAGCATGTATTAAAGTTACAGGCCAGCAGTGCAGACTAAAAGACTAAGATATAATCACAGGATTATGAAATGTTTTCCCACCCCACAAACCTTAACACCACATCAATAGGGCTTCTGTATAAAAGATGAATGCAACTAAAAGAACTGTGCATTGGAGGTGCTACTTAATATGGCTCTAGGGAAACCAAGAGACAGCAATGGAGACAAAAGCAAGGATGCAAATTTAGCATCTGACACTTACAGATACAGCATACAATAACAACAGCCTAACTCCTAGCCAGATAAATACAAAATTTCACACTATAGGCCTATTTATCTTGGTTCCTTTTACCCAGTACCTCATACCTGGCTTTCAACAACAAATTAAAAGCATTCTAAATGACACGGATCACAGTTGGAAAGCACAGACTTAGCGATAGCAGGCATATTGAAATTATCAGATCATGAATTTAAAACAGCTGTGATTAATATCCTAAAGATGCTAATAGAAAAAGTGGACAACATGCAAGCACAGATGTGTGATGTAAGTGGAGAGATAGAAACTCTAAGAAAAAAATAAAAAGAAAATGGACACCAAAATAGAAATGAAAAATTCCTTTGATGGACTAATTGATACACTTGACAAAACTAAGGAAAGATTTAGTGATAATGAATAAACATCAATAGAAACTTCAAAAACTGAAATGCAAAGACAAAAAAATAATAAGGAACAAAATATTCAATGACTGTGTGATATTAAAAGGTGTAACATACATGTAATGGGAATACCAAGTGAGGAAAGAAATAAAAGAACACAATAATTAAAGCAATAATGATAATTTCCCCATCATTAATTATAGATACCCAACTACAAATCCAGAGAGCTTAGAAAATAACAAGTAACAATTATACCAAAAAATAAAATCTACCCCTAGACATTTTATACAACTTGCAGAAAATTCAAAGAGAAAGGAAAAATTTTCAAAGAAGCAAAAAGAAAAAAATATACCTTACCTGTAGAATTGCAAGGATAATTATGCAATGGACTGAATCTTTGTGTCCTTCCAAATTCATATGTTGAAATCCCTAATGTGATTACATTATAGTACAGTCTTTGAGATGTACTTAGATCATAAGTGTGGAGCCCTCATGAATGGGATAATGCCCTTATGAGAGGACCCCAGAGAGCTTTCTTTCTTTCTTTCTACCATGTTAGAATACAATGAGAAGACATATCTGAAACCTGAAGAGTAAATTCAACAGAACCAGACCACACTGGCACCCTTAACGTAAACATCTAACCTCTAGAACTGTGAGAAATTTTGAAATTATAAGCCATGCAGCTTATAGTATATTATTATATAGATGAAACTAACTAAGAGAAATTACATTAGCTTTGTATTAGAAACCATGCAAGCAAGAGGCGAATGGAATGAAATATGTAAACTGTTAAAAGAACCACTAACCTACATTTATGTATCCAACAGAATTATCCTTCAAAAGTAAGGGAGGAATAAAGTGTTTTACAAAGGAACAAGATTAAGTGAAGTTGTTTACCAGTAGAACTTCAATGCAAAAAGTATTTTAAAAAGTTATTCAGAGAGGAAAATGATATAGGTCAGAAACTTACATCTACATAAAGAAAAAATCAACTATTGGCAATCTGGATCCAGCAATACATTAAAAAGATCATACATCATGATCAAGTGATATTTATCCCAGGGATGCAAGGATGGTACAATATTCACAAATCAATAAATGTAATACATCACATAAAGAAAGTGAAGGGCAAAAACCACATGATATCAATAGATGCTGAAAAAGCATTTGATAAAATCCAGCACCCATATATGTTAAAAACTCTCAGCAAAGTGGGAGTAGAGGGAGCATTCCTCAACAAAATAAAGGCTACATATGAGAAACCTACAGCCAACATTGTACTCAATGGGCAAAAACTAAAAGCTTTCCCCTTAAGATCAGGAACAAGACAAGAGTGTCTGCTTTCACCACCCTTATTCAACATAGTACTGGAAGTTCTAGCCACAGCGACCAGACCAGAAAAAGCAATAAAAGACGTCCAAATTGGAAAGAAGGAAGTAAAACTCATTATTTGCAGATGACATGATAGTGTACATTGAAAACCCTATAGACTCTGTGAAAAAACTACTTGACCTAGTAAGTGAATTTGGCAAAACAGCCAGATACAAAGTCAATATTCAGAAATGTATGGCATTTTTGTACACCAACAATGAAATATCAGAAACCATTACTAGGGAAAAAAATCCCATTTACTATAAGAACAAGAAAAATAAGTACCTCCAAATAAATTTAACTAAGGAAGTAAAAGACCTATACTTGGAAAACTATGGAAAACTTAAGAAAGAAATGAAGGAAGATACAAATAAATGGAAGCATATACTTTGTTGTTCAGGGATTGGAAGAATTAACATCATTAAAATATCCATACTACCAAAAGCAATCTATAGATTCAATGCAATCCCTATTAAAATGCCAGTGACATATTTCACTGATGTAGAACAAATAATCTGAAAACTTATATGGAACCAAATAAGACCCTGAATAGCCTCAGCAATCTCGAGAAAGAAGAATAAAGTTGAAGGGATCACAATACCTGATATAAAACTATACTACAAGGCCACTGTAATCAAAACAGTCTGGTACTGGCATAAGAACAGATGCACAGATCAATGGAACAGAATAGAGAACCCATAAATAAACCCATGTCTCTATGGTCACTTGATATTTGACAAAGAGGGCAGAAGCATACAATGGAGTAAAAACAGTCTCTTCAATAAATGGTGTTGGGCGAACTGGACTGCTACATGCAAAAAAATGAAAACAGACCACCAACTTACACCTGGAATACGCCAGAATAAACTTAAAATGGATAAAAGACAAATATTAGTCATGATACACTAACAGTCTTAGCAGGAAACATAGGCAGTAAAATTTCAGATATCCCATGTAGCAATATTGTTGCCAATATATCTCCTAGGGCAAGGGAAATAGAGGAAAAAAATAAACAAATGGGACTACATCAAATTAAAAAGCTTCTTCACGGCTAAAGAAGCGATCATCAAAATAAAAAGGAAATTGACCATATGGGAGAACACATTTGCCAGTGGGACATCGGACAAAAGTTTGATCTCCAAAATATGTAAAGAACTCATACAACTCAACTCCAGGAAGACAAATGATCCAATTAAAAAATGGACAAAGGACCTGAATAGGCACTTCTCCAAGGAGGACATACAAATGGTCCACAGACCTATGAAAAGATGCTCAACATCACTAGCCATTGGAGAGATGCAAATTACAACCACAATGAGATAACACCTCAGTCCTGTCAGAATGTCTATCATTAATAAATCAACAAACAACAAGTGCTGGCAAGGAAGTGTAGAAAGGGAAACCCTAGTGCACTGTTGGTGGGAATACAAACTAGTGTAGCTACTGTGGAAAACAGTATGGAATTTCCTCAAAAAATTAAAAATGGAATTACCTTTTGACCCAGCAATTCCACTGCTGGGAATATACCCTAAGAATACTGAAATACCAGTTCAAAAGAATTTATGCACCCCCATGTTCATAGTAGTGCTATTACAATAGCCAAGGGCTGGAAACAGCCTGAGTGCCCATCAGTAGATGAGTGGGTCAAAAAACTGTGGTATATCTATACAATGGAATGCTACATAGCAGAAAGAAGGAAGGAATTCTTACCTTTTGCGACAGCATGGATGAAACTGGAGACTACTATGCTAAGTGAAATAAACCAGTCGGTGGAAGACAAATACCATATTATGGCACTTATAGGAGGAATGTAATGAATAAAATGAACTAACAAGCAAAATAGAACCAGAGACATGAAAGCAGAATGAAATGACAGTGGATAGATGGGGTGGGAGAGGGGCATAATGGTGGAAAGAAGAGGAAGGAACTAGTCAAAAAACATATATGAATGACCCATGGACATGGACAACAGGGTGGGGGTTGACTGTGGGAGTAGGGGGCCAGCTGGGCTGAGGCAGGCAAAGGGGAAAACATTGGGACAACTCTAATAGAATAACAATAAAAATAGGAAAAAATCTTTAGAGAAGCAATAAATGAAGGTGAAATATTTTATTTTTATAATTTTAATCTAACAGAACAACTTGATAAAAATAATAATAGTAATAATGATTGGGTGATTATAACATAGATAAATGAAATGAATAACAACAATGTTATAAATGATGGGAGGAAGGACATAGAAATATTATGTTAAGGTAATTTCAATATTTGGCAAGTAGCATAATGTTAGTTGAAGGAGGATTTGGATTAGTTGTATATATATAGTAAACTGAAGAGCAAACACTAAAAAACTTTTTTCTAATTTATAAGTAAGAGGAGAAAAAATGGAAACAAAAATGATCAATAATAAACCAGAGTAGGCAGAAAAAGAAACAAAAGACCTAAGGTAATGAATAGACAATAGTAACAAACATAGTAGACATTAATCTAACAATATCACTAATCATTTTAAGTGTCAGTGGTTTAAATACACCAATTAGAAGACACTCAAAATGGATTAAAAAGGCTTGAATATATGTTGTCTAGATGGCACAAATTAAAATATAAAGAGAATATAATAATAATTAAAATAATGGAACAATAGAATTAAATAATAAATTATATAACTTTAAAAAATGAAAAAGACAATGATAAAATTAAATATAAAGACACAAATATTAAAAGTAAAGAGATGAAGAAAAATATACCATGCTAACACTAATCAAAGAAAGCTGGAGTAATTTTATCAATTTCAGGTTAAGACTTCAGAGAAAGGCAAGTTATTAGGGATAAAGACATTACATAATGATAAAGTGGTAATTTCTTCAAGAAAGCATAAAGACCCTTAATGTGTATGTATGAAACACCAGATAATCAAAATACGTGAAGCAAAAACTTGTAGAACTGCAAAGAAAATAGATAAATCCACTATTATAGCTGTTGACTTCAACAGCCCTCTGCCAGTGATAGGCAGAAAAAGAAACAAAGAACGAAGGTAATGAATAAACAATAGCAGCAAATAAGGTAGACATCAATCTAACAATGTCAGCAATCACTTTAAGTATATCGATGGTCTAAATACACTAATTAGAAGACCCTCAAAATTGATTTAAAAGATCAATAAGGCATAAAATTATTAAGGGCATTTTTTTACTGGACAACACCATCAACCAACTGGATCTATTTGATATCTATAGAATTCTTTTCCTAAGAACTGCAGAATATACATTATGTCCAAGCTCACATGAAACATTTGCCAGATAAACAACATTCTAGGCCATAGAGCACATCCTAACCAGTTTAGAAGAATAGAAATCATATAAAGTATGCCCTCAGGCAACAATAGAAATGAATTACAAAAAGATATCTGGAAAAACTGCAAATACTTGGAGATTAAACAATACAATTCTAAAAATAAATGGATTAAATAAGAGACATAAAAATGAAAATGCAACTCATCAAAATTTGTAGGGGAGGGGAATGCCAGCAAGATAGCAGATTAGTTATTTCCAAGCCCTCGCTTCTTAATAAAAACATTAAAAAACAACCAGAGACTGCCTAACATAATTTTGTAGGAGCTCTGGAAAAAAGTCAAAGGTCCACCACCACAAAGTGAATGCACAGTCAGGAAAAATCCATGTTCAAAATAATCGGATATTTCACAGTAATTTTACACATCCCTGGCCCGCTCCCTCAATGGCATTGTGGTCTAGAGGAAGCAACTACTCAATTCCATTTCCTCTTTCTAAATATAGAGAACAGAGCAGATCTGATTTGAAATGTTCCAGCCTATGTGGAGGCTTCCTAAATAACTGGTTTCCTTTTTTTCCTAAGTCTGAGCTCAGGTGGGAAACTGAAGCCTTGGAACTCAGAATGGGAAAAGCTACAGGAAAGAGCAGGCACTGCTCATGAAAGCTGTAGGATTGCTACAGACCCGCTGACCCCTAAAGCAAGAGATTATGGGTACAGGTTTATGACACATCTAAAAATTCAAGAATAAGCTAGCATGAGACCATTTGGGAAATTACAGTATTTAAAGGGGCTTCTATATTTAGGGAAATTGGAAGAAAGCTCACATGCACGCGCGCGCGCGCGCGCACACACATACACACACACACGCACAGAGGCAAGACTCATTCTCAGGAAAGACCTGAAAAGATGTTACACCTTCACCCCAGGCTGATCTCAAGGCTCAGAATATGTCTTGCTTATTAATGAAGGATTTCTTCAGAATGCAAACTGTCTAGAAAAACTAGAAGTGAATGCTTTCTCAAATGCCCAAATTTCTACAAAAATCATGAGGAATACAAAGTAACAGGAAAGCAGGGCTCATTCAAAGGAAGAAAATGAAGTGATATAAGCTGTCAGTGAAGAAACATAGGCTTTGGACTTACTAGACAAAACTTTAAAGGAACTATCAAATGTGTTCGTAATGCTAAAGGAAAACATGGGCAAATAACTAAATGAAATCAGGAAAATAATATATGAATGAAATGAGAATAATAAAAAAAGAGAGAGATTCTTAAAAGGAAACAAAAGTAGTTCTGGAACTGAAAAATAAACGTAATCTAAAAAATTATCAGAGGGATTCAATAGCATCTTGAAAAGCCAGATGACAGAATTAGTGAATTTGAAGGCTGGTCATTTGAAATTATTTAGTCTGAGGAGAAAAAAGAAAAAATAAGAATTAAGAAAAATGAACAGAGCCTAAGAAATGTATGGGATATCAGTAAAAAGATCAACTAATGAATTATGGGGTTCCTTAAAGGGGAAATTTTATTTGAAGAAATATTGGCCTCAAACATCCACCATTTGAGGAAAGACACCGAACTACAAATTCAAGACAAAGCTTCTATAAAAGAAACAAAAAAATGAGCTCCAAGTGGAATATGTCTATATAGAATCACACCAAGATACAGAATTAAACCTTTGAAAGACAAGACAATGAGAAAATCTTAAAGCGGCGTTAGATTTTTCAGCAGAAACCTTGGAGGCAAGAAGGCAGTGAGATGCTATATTAAAACTGTTGAATGAAAATAACTGTCAACTGTTTTATATCCAGAAAAGGGGGAAACTTTAGAAATGAGGGAGAAATTAAGATACACGAAGAGAAACAGAAACTGAGAGGGAGTTCATTGTCACCAGGTATGCCCTAAAAGAAATGAGAGTCCTTCAGGTTGTAATGAAAGGACACTAGAGAGTAACTCAAAGTCATATGAATATAAAGATCTCTAGTAAAGGTAAATACATGAGCAAATATAATGGCCAGTATTATTGTAATTTTGGTTTGAAAATCAACTTTTTATTTTATACAGTATTTAAAAGACACATGTATAAAATAATTATACATCATGTTAGTAGGTAAACAATATATATGGAATCAGTTACATAAAGTGGAGGAGAGGGAGCTGCATAAAAGCATAGTTTTAGTATGCAATTGAAGTTAAATTGGCTTACATTTATAGTAGATTTTTATAAGTTTAGGATGTTGTTTTGTATTCTTTTATAAGATGATCTAGATAGATAGATGATATAACAGGTAGTATTTGTAATTCCATGGTACTTACAAAGAAAATATCTGTAGAATATATAAAAAAGGGAATGGGAAGAGAAACAAAATGTCACTAAAAAAGTGAACTACACACAAAGGAAGTCAGTAGTGAAAGTAACAAAGGACCAAAACTAAGACATGCAGAAAGTAAAAAACAAAAAGTCAAAAGTAAGATCTTCCTGATTTTATACTACATTTAATGTAAAAGGATTAATCTCCTAAATCAAAAGACATAGATTGGCATAATGGATTAAAGTTATGTCCCAAATATATGCTGTTTACAGAGACTTATTTTCAATCTAAAGACTCAGAAAGGTTAAAAATGAAAGGTAATAAAATATATTCCATGCAAACAGTAATCTAATTGTTAATTATAAGGGAATATTTTGCATTTCCCATAGGCGGAGAGGGCTGTAGCCTGGCAGCTGCCTGCTCAGTGATGGGTGTGGGCTCTGATATCGGTGGCAGCATTCGAATGCCTGCATTCTTCAATGGCATATTTGGACACAAACCTTCACCAGGTAATATTAATTTGCTGCTCAGAGTGGTTATGCTTTTATGATTTATAGCAATACAGAAATTTGGTCCCTATCATGATAATCATGCCTAAACTTGGTTATATATATTTATCTATATCCTATTGAGTACCAGCTCTGTATCAGGCACTCTGAAAGTTGTCTCCTGTAACTAATTTTACTTAATTTCCAAAGTAACCCTTTCAGGAAGAAAGGCAAATGAAAAATTAAAAATTCAGGAAGATTAAGTAAACCTGCACATAAGGGATGCACATGTCTTTTCAAATTTGGGGTTTTTTTTCTTCTGATAGTTACCCAGTAGTGAAATTGCTGGGTCCTATGTAAGTTCCGTTCTTAGTTTTTTTGAGGAACCATTGTGCTGTTTTCCATAGTAGCTGCACCAGTTTGCAATCCAGCCAGGAGTGTATGGGGTTCCCTTTCCTCCACCTCCCTGCCAACTCCTGTTATTTGTTTTATTTTTGATAATAGCTGATCTGACAGATGTAAGGTAATATTTCACTGGTTTTGATTCGCATTTCCCTGATAATTAATGACGTTGAGCATGTTTGTATGTATCTGATGGCCACCTTTATGTCTTCTTTGGAAGAATGTCTGTTCAGATCCTCTGTTCATTTTTTAATGGGATTGGTTGTTTTTTTTTGAGGTTGAATTTTATGAGTTACTTATATATTTTCTCCCAAGTGAGTAGACTTTTTGTTTTGTTGATGTTTTCCTTCACTGTGCAAAAACTTGTTAGTTTTATGGAAACTTGTATATTTTTTGCTTTTATTGTTCGTGCCTGAGGAGACATATCCAAGACAATATTACATAGGCCACTGTCAAAGAGTTTATTTTCTATGTTTTCTTCTTGAAATTTTATGGTTTGTGGTCTAATATTAATACATTTTGCTTATTTTTGTACATGCTGTAAAAAAGTGTTCTAGATTCATTTTTTGCAAGTAGCTGTCCAGTTTTCTCAACACTATGTATTGAGGAGATTCTCTTTTTCCCATTGTATATTTTTGCCTCTTTTGTCGTAGATTAATTGACCACATAAGCCTGGGTTTATTTCTAGTACCTATATACTGTTCCAGTGATCTGTGTGCCTGTTTTGTGCCAGTACCACATTGTTTTGTTTGCTATAGTTTTGTAGTATAATTTGAAGTGAGGAAACATAAGGTATTGTAATAATCATAACCTGCATGTCTTTTTCCATACAAACAACTGTAAAGCTACTTTTGACTACCCCTGTATAAAAATGCAACCACTTTTTATATATTAATTTTGTGTTCTGCAATGTTACTGAATTTACTTACTAGTTCTAATAGTTTTTTGGTGACTCAGGATTTTTAGACTATAGTCACAGCAGTGAGATTGCTGCATCAAAAGGCAATTACACCTTTAGTTTTTTGAGGAAATTCCATACTGTTTTCCACAGTGGCTGCAGCAGTCTGCATTCCCATCAACAGTGCAGTAGGGTTCTCTTTTCTCCACATCCTTAACAGCATGTAATGTTTGTTGATTTATTAAAGATAGCCATTCTGACAGGTATGAGGTATCTTATGGTAGTTTTAATTTGCATCTCTCTGATGGCTAGAGATGTTGAGCATCCTTTCATATGTCTATGGGCCCTCTATGTATCCTCCTTGGGGAAGTGTCTGTTCAGGTCCGTGGCCTATTTTTTTATTGCATTGTCTGTCTTCCTGGTGTTGAGTTATATAAGTTCTTTAGATATTTTGGAGATCAAACCCTTGTCCAATGTATCATTGGCAAATGTGTTCACCCAACAGTGGGTTCCCTTTTCATTTTGATGATGGTTTCTTTAGCGGTGCAAAAGGTTTTTAATTTGAGGTAGTCCCATTTGTTTATATTTTCATTTATTTCCCTTGGTAGGAGATATATTGGCAAAAATATTGCCATGCAGGATGTCTGAAGCTATACTGCCTATATTTTCCTCTAGGATTTTTATGGTATCATGCCTTATATTTAAGTCTTTTATACATTTTGAGTTTATTCTGGTGTATGGTATAAGATGATGGTCTAATTTCATTTTTTGCATAGAGCAGTCCAGTTCTCCCTACACCATTTATTGAGGAGGCTCTCTTTACTCTGTTGTTTCCTCTTTCCTTCTTTGTCAAATAGTAATTGACCATAAAGATGTGGGTTTATTTCGGGGCTCTATATTCTGTTCCATTGGTCTATGTGTCTGTTCTTATATGTGTACCAGACAGTTTTAAATACAGTGGTCTTAAAGTATAGTGTAATATTAGGTATTGTGATCCCTCCAACTTTGTTCTTCATTCTCAAGATTGCTGAGGCTATTTGGGGTCTTTTTTGGTTGCATATAAATTTGTGGAATATTTGTTGTAGATCTGTATAATATACCATTGGTATTTTAATAGTAATTGTGTTGAATCTGTAGATAGATTTGGGGAGTATGGACATTTTCATGATGTTAATTATTCAAATCCATGAACACAGTATATGTTTCCACTTATTCGTATCTTCCTCAATTTCTTTCTTCAGTGTCCTATAGTTTTCTGAGTACAGGTCTTTTACCTCCTTGGTTAAATTTATTCCTAGGTACTTTATTTTTTGTTGCAAGAGTACATGGGATTGTTTTTGTAATTTCTCTTTGTGATAGTTCATTATTGGTATATAACAATGCCTTCGATTAAATGTTAACTTTGTATTCCTCTGTTTTGCCAGTTTCACTTATTAGGTTGAGCAGTTTTTTGGTGGAGACTGTAGGGTTTTCTATGGACACTGTCATGTCATCTGCAAACAATGACAGTTTTACTTCCTCCTTCCAATTTGGATTTCTTTTCCTTGTCTGACCACTGTGACTAGAACTGCCAATACTATGTTGAATAAAAGTGGTTAAAGCAGACACCCTTGTCTTGTTCCTGATTTTAAGGGGAAAGCTTTTCATTTTTCCCTTCGAATATGATGTTGGCTGTAGGTTTTTTGTATGTGGCCTTTATTATGTTGAGGTATGCTCCCTCTATTCCCACTTTGCTGAGCGTTTTTATCATAAATGGGTGCTGTACTTTATCAAATGCTTTTTCAATATCTATTGTTATGATCACATGATATTTGTCTTTCATTTGTTTATGTGGTATGTTACATTTATTAAGTTGCAGATATTATATCATCTTTGCATGCCTGGGATGAATCCCACTTGATCGCGGTGTGTGATCTTTTTAATGTATTGCTGGATGCGGCTTGCCAATATTTTGTTGAGGTTTTTAGCATCTACGTTCATCAACGATATTGGCCTGTAGTTTTCTCTGTTGTGTCCCTACCTGGTTTTGGAATTAGGATAATATTGGTCTCATAAAAAGAGTTTGAGAGTCTTCCCTCTTCGGTACTCCCAGATTCTTGTGGTTGGACTTCCTGCTGAATCCTCAATTTAATTCCCTTTGCTATTCTTGTCTGATTCCTTCCCTTTCTCCTCCATCTCCCCTGTCATGGAGGTCCCTCCTCAGAAATATGGGTGCTGCTGACTGGCTACATCCTCACATTTGGGATAACAACAGATTCACTCATGACTTTCATTACTCATCTTCTTTGTGGGAGAGGTCACACCATTCCACTTCCTCTATTGGAGCGATCACTTCTGCTATAGTCCAAAGTGCAACCTCTTGCAGTAGTGCCCTGGGAAGGAGGATTGCTTAATGAGTTTCTCCCTTTTCGGTGCATCCACACTTGTATGGATCCTGCACTGATTGCACGCTGGATTCTCCTCTCCACCAGGTTGGACTTCTACAAATTCTGTGTTGCCAGTGGGCATACGTCCAGGTTGTGCTCTTCAGGTTTTACTCCTATCACGTTGCGTCGGAATGGGAATCCTCATTGACTCTCTTGGATCCACAGCCTTAACCTGTTTTTAAATACTTATGCCTTTTCAAAGAAATATCTGTATAAAATTGATTTTCTTTATGTATTTCAAACAAAAATTACATATTGAAAAATGTAGAGTGCAGAAGCATGTATCAGAATCCAGGTATTTTCTTTTAAACCAAACATGAAAGATTTGCAAAAATGTAAAAGAATGACCTCCTCACTAAATATATTTTTGTGTTAGAAAATATAGTCTTTTTTTATAAAATGTTTTTGTGCTAATGTGTAGTGGGTTTACTGTTACTTTTAAACAAATTAACACAAATATTTTAAACCTTTTAAGTTTTAGTTTCTAATATGTTAAGTATTGATATGTATAACTTGTGTAAACAAAAATTCTTTGGGGTCTTCTATAATTCTGAAGATTATAAAAGGATCCTGAAGCCAAAAGTTTTAGAATCACTGGTTTAGTGATTGATAATCTGGGAAGCTAGACTTCAGGTATTCTGTCACTTAGTAACTATGTAATCTTAGACAAGGTACTTAATGTCTGCCTCAGGTGTCTCATATGTAAAACGGGTATAGACAAAATACCTACTTCATAAGGTCATTATGTGAATTAAATGACAATGCTGTAAAGCTCCTAGAAGAGTATCTGCCCCATTGTAAACAGTATTAAAATTTCTGTATTAAAAAAGAGGGCATCTATGAAAATACCCATCATACTTATTGGTGAAAACTAAAAACTTTCCTTCAAAGATCAGGAACAAGAAAAATAAGTCTAATCTTGCAGCTTCTATTAAGTACAAGTGTACTGGAAATTCTGCCCTCCAGTTTTATGATAGATTAAACATGATGGTGAAATACAACATTCAGGGATCATGTCTTTTTAAATTAAATTTATTGAGGTGACATTGATTTTTTAAGTTTATATAGGTTTCAAGTATACATTCCTATGATACATGATCTCTATATTACATTGTCTGCTCACCACCTAAAGTCACATCATCTTCTTTCACCATATATTTGGTGCCCTTTACCCTTTACCTTTAACTACCTACCCCTTCACCCTCATTCCCTCTGGTAACCGCCATATTGTTGCTGTGTCTATGAGTTTCAGTTTTGCAACAACATGGATGGACCTTGACAATATCATGCTAAGCAAAATAGATCAGAAAGAAAAAGCAAAGAACTATATGATTTCAGTCATATGAGGGGTCATGTCTTATTTTGGACACCTAACCTGAGTGTCTAACCTTTCAGGTGTGGTCTCCAACAAGGGTCAGTTTCCTATAGCCATGGGAGCCCTGGAGCTGTTTCAGTGCACTGGCCCAATGTGCCGCTATGCTGAAGACCTGGCCCCCATGCTGAGGGTCATGGCAGGACCTGGAATCAAAAAGTATGTTTGCTTCTTTATTTCCTCTCCTTCCTGTCCAGACATTAATTCTTTCTTTTTTTATTAGAGACCCACAGGTAAACTTCCATTCCGTGGTCAAACAATTACAGGGGTGTTTTGTTTGTTTTGTTTTGTTTTGTTGAGAGAGATCATCTGTATATGTGGATATCATGCTTCACAAGCTGGGAAGGTAGTTTGTAGAAATATCTTACTGTGGAAAAATATGACACAGAGACCTGTTTGGGGGATGAAAGCAGTGGATTACTATTCATTTGGCAATTTGAATATGTAGACTTATTTCATTTTAAATTAAACTTTTCTGGTACTTCTGCCATCTATCACCACACATGTTTTCCAAACTTACTGTGACATTAATACAACCTAGAAATCTCCCTGTTTCCCTTTATAGCTCTTTATCACATTTTCCACAGCAGCAATTTCAAAGTGTTTTTACTTCCAGACAAACTATGAGTTCCTCACCTGGCTTTTGTATTAAGTAATGATCCCACATTCTGCCTCACCAAGAAAATGCAATCTGTGGAACTTTCTTTAGTTCCTTACATCCAACTTTCTAGTTCCCAAGCCATTAATTTCTCATTCCTCCTTTTAGATTGGAGCATATGTCTTTTTTTTTGCTTTGATATATAAATACTTTGACCTGTGCTCCAGATCTCATGTTCTGGTACTCTCTCAGATCTTTATTCCATTACTTGTCTCACCCTCTATTATTCCAACTTTATATATCTATAATACACATAATATATGTGTATATATAGTATATATACCCATATATATGGTCTGTCCAGAACATATCCAACCATGTACTATGAAAAATAGAGACATTTATTGACGAAGATACAAAATGCAAGAAACATTGTACAGAGGACAATGACGCCTCAGTCCCCTTCAAAGTAGGCACCTTAGGGTCTCACACAGTTTTCCCAATCTCCATCAGCTGCCCCATTGTATTTTCCTGAATTTCATTAATGGTCTGATCTCTTCCCTTTCAAAGGTGATTTTAGTTTTGGGAAAAGACAGAAGTCACAGGGCATGAAACCTGGGCTGTAGAGGGGCTGAGTCACCTGGGTGATTTGATGTTTCACCAAAAATCTCTGCACAAGACGTGATGCATGAGTGGGCACATTGTTGTTATGAGGCAGCCAATCACCAGTTGCCTATAGCTGCAGCCATCTGAATCATCCAAATAGCTTCCATGTAGGAATGAATGTTCAAGCTTAATGCAAAATTTGATGCAGATTCATTGCTCTGCTTGCTCAGTCATTTTGAATGTGCTGGCCACACAGTACTTGCTTACTCGACAGCATCTGTTGGCCCCACTGACTAGTACAGTGAAGTTGTCATTGTTCACACATGCGCATTCCATGACTCTCCATGGCTGCCAGGTTACATCAATGTCATGCAAACCATTCTCTTTATATTAACAACGGCTGGGCTTCCTCCAGACAGACTATACATACACATATATAAAATCTCCCCTATTCGTTTTCATTAAACATGCCTAAACTACACACTGATTTATACCTTTACACAACTAAAAATTTTTTGTCAAGTTCTCCGATCTTGGAACTGGCAACCATATTGACTGTTTCCTTCCTGAAAATCTCTACCTTTGGATTTTGTGATTCACACTCCTCTGATATAGCTCCTATATCTATATATCAATGCCTTTCTCTTTTAATCTACCTTGGTGGTTCATCCTTAACTATTGGTACTCTTAGAGGGTCTGGCTCACTTCATTCTTCTCTCTTTCCCCAACCTTCCAGGATGACTCTATTTATACCTGCTACTTCAATTACCTCCCATATATAGAAGATTCACAAATCTGCATCTCCAGTTTCTTCTTTTCACCTTAGCTACAAGAGTGTGTATTAACTGGCCTACTAGTCATCCCAAGGACCTGAAACTGAATATGTCTAAAACTGATTTCATTCTTTAAGCCCCACAAAACTGATTTGCTGTTTCTACTCTTTCCCAATTCCAGTGAGTGTACTATGATTGACCCAGTAACTAAAGTTTGATTCCCCATCTCTATCACTGCTTATCTCTAAGCAATTTGCAGTGAAGATTACCTCATAATTATTTCCTACAAAATTACGTTTCTATCACCATGGCTACAATTCTGGTATAGGCTACAATAATTTCTCACCTGGATTACTACCAGAGCCTTCTGACTTTTCACTCCATCTTCGGTCTTGACCATTCCAAACTGTTCTTTCTTTTGTAGGCAAAGTAATATTCTTAAATGAAAATCTGAATTCTAAAGGCTTATCACTATTTCTGGCACAAAATTATGAAATAAAAACTCAACTAAAGCAGAAACTGAATTGTTAGGATAGAGTGAGTGAGTATATATAAGTAGTTTTTTCATACCAGTCTTTTTTTATTCCTCCACAGATTAAAACTAGATGAAAAAGTACATTTAAAGAACTTGAAATTTTACTGGATGGAACATGATGGTGGCTCATTTTTAATGTCCAAAGTAGACCAAGATCTCATTCTGGCTCAGAAAAAGGTAATTATAAATAGAATCACTTTAATGGAATTCATATTTAGGCCAATAGATGCCATTCTCACCCTTTTCCTTTCCTGTCTGCCAGATATTTCTGTGTCAGCATACAGAATTAAAGTGATCACAGTTGTACTAAGTAACTTTTGTCGCAATTTTTATAGTTATCTTTCACATTTTATTTGTCTTTTCATGAGAAAAAGGAAGGTTTTAAAAATGAAATATAATAAAGCAAATACAGAAATTGCTCAGAGGTAACTGTTATTATTTTGTCATTTCTGTCCAGTTATTCTTCTATGCTTATGTGTAGATGTAAATTTTGTATAATTGAGATCATATTTCATATGGAAGTATTCTAATCTGCTCTTTATTTTTAAATATTTCTATAATAAAATGAAATAATGAAACAAAATTGTATTTTTAAAAGCAAAAGCTCATTTGAAGAAAAAGAGTTATAACACGAAGAGCGCTGTCAAATTTTAAAAATACTTTTTAAAAAACTACAGTAAATCAACATGTGACACCATTAAAAATAATACATATTGTTATTTGGAAAAAAAGTAATTGTACAGGGTCCAGCAGAAGTAACGCCTGCTTGAGTGTGGTTGGTAGGGTAAAAATATGAGTGTAATAATTTATAGTTTTAATTTGAACATTTCACCTAAAATGTCACATGGTGTGCTTGAGTGTGATATTGTTATGTTACAGAATTATATGCTTAAGATTTTGTAATGAAAAATTTTATAAATATTTTGTAAATATTTTGTAATATTTACAAATATTTTGTAAATATTTGTAAATATTGTAAAAATTTTTGTAAATATTTTGTAAATATTTGTAAAAATTTTGTAAATATTTTGTAAATATTGTAAAAAATTTTGTAAATATTTTATTTTGTAAATAAAAAAGGGGCGTTATTTGTGCTGGACCCTGTATATCTCTAACATCAAGAAAATTCATGTAAAAACTCTCAGAGTAAGGTTAACATGTATCCTAATTAAAGTCATGTCATCCCTGCATCAGAATCATCCCCATATACCAGAAACAACTAATAGAAAATTATTTTACAATACCAATGAATTAGTTGAAACATATATGTGGAACTTAAATGAAGACAATTATAGGACTTGAGTGCTATAAAAGATCACTTTAATATATGAAGACAAACATGGCAACCCATTCTCTCCTGGCCTGAAAAGTTTCTGTTGCGAAATCCTGCAATTACCTTATGGGAATTCCCTTGTATCTAACTTCTCTCTTTGCTTTTGCTGATCTTAAAATTCTTTCTTTCTCCTTGATTTTGACAATTTAATTATAATGCATCTTGGTATAGCCCTATTTGTGATCTTTTGGGCTTCATGACAGTGGATGTTCATTTCTTTCTTTCCCCAGGTTCAGGAATTTTTTCTTGCAATTATTGTTTTAAATATACTTTCTTTCCCTTTATATTTCTCTTCCCCTTCTAGAAATTCCATAATGTGAAACTTGTTTATTTTTATTGTGTCCCATAGTTTCATAGGCTCTTTTCATTCTTTTTTTAATGCTCCTCTGACTGGGTAATTTCTAATGTTCAGGTCACTGATTCTTTCTTCTGCATGGTCAAGTCTACATTTGAAACTCTCTATTGAATTCTTCAGTTTGATTATTGTATTTTCCTTTATTTAGGGTTTTTAGGGGTTTTTGGTGGTAGCTCTTTGTTGTACTTCTTGTTTTGTTCATGTATTGTTTTCTTAATTCTGTTTACTTGTCTGTGTTTTCTTGTAGTTCACAAAACCTTCTTAAGATGATTATTCTGAATTCTTTGACAGTTTATTGATCTTTATTTTTTTTAGGTCAGTTATTAGAGCCTTATTCATTTCCATTGATGTTGTCATATTTACCTGATTTTTTGTGATCCTTGCTTTCTTACATTGGTATTTGTGCATTTCAGTAATTGGACATAGACAGATACTTACCAGCCACCTCAGTTTTGATTCTGGGTGTATCCTTCAGCAGTTATGGCTGCTATTATGGTCTGTTTTTCAGGTGAGGATAGTGTTCAGACTTTGACAATAGGCATAGGGGTTCTGCCTCTGGCTGAGAGCAGTTGGATAGGACTGCTGGCTTGTTTTCCAATACAAGTAGGGATATAGGATTGGCCCTGTGATTGCCTGGATTCTCTGGTTAGTCTTAGTAGATGTCAGGACTGGGTACCATATTCAGTTGTAGATGGGGCCATGAATTAGCTTCCCTGCCCTGACAGGGTAGCAGGACAGAACTCAGGATCCATACAGATCATTGTTTGGGTAATTGAATCAGGCCAGAGTATACACCAAATTCCCTGGTCAGGTGAGACTTTGCTTTTCAGATGGCGGTATCCATGGGCTGCGCTGTCTCTTCAAGTAACATTGTACAAATGACTGTTGAATGGGCTACACAGCTTCCTGTGTGCTATGGTTAGGCTCACTTGTTGGACGGACTGAAGCCTGTATTCAGCAATGTGCGAGGCTACACGTTAGATTCTCTGCTTGGCATAATGGGAGAAGTATCTACAAAGCTGGCCCAGTACTTTTTTGTCTTAATAAAGCCAAACTGCATTATAAGTTCCTTGACCAAATAGGGCCACTGGCTTTGGTTTACAAACTGTTGGCTCTGCTTACCTCCTCTCGACTCCAGCACCACTGGGCTACATAGCTTCCAGAAACTGTCAACCGCCATTTTGGTCAAATGGGGCTAGAAAACACTCTCAACTACAGGGGATACTAAGTCTTAGCTTCTTGCATAGGTGTGAGGGTGAGGGGCTACTCCAGGTTACTCTCAACTTTCTAAACAGGCTCTCTGGTTGGGAGGGGCCAGAAGTTACCATCAGCCTTGGCTATGATTTAATATCCCTGCCTGTGCGTTGTAAGGGAACCATCCATGCCTGGTACTAGCTTTCCTCTGGAGGTGATCAGTTCTGCCCTCTTGACTCTGGGCTGGAGTGCTGCACTCTCTGCGGAGTACCCCACACCACACAGCTTCTAGGAGTTGTCACTAGCACTCTGGTTCAGTGGGGCCTCAAGTTACTCTCCAGTGGGGGTGGGGCTATGAATCTACTCCTTGTCTGGGCATTAGCAAAGTGGGCTGTAGGGCTAGCAAAATTCCTCATTCAAGGACTCAAATTGGGCATATCTACACCCTGCTGAACTCCCTGGTCAGAATATGCCTATGATCTTGTTCCCCAGATGAGCAAAGCCATTGGTTGTGATTATTACTTGGCATTGAAGGTATGACCTTGGTCTCCCAAGATCCATGTCCTGGTTGTTTCAAACCCCTCCCCTTTCTCTATCACATATTTGATGTGGTTGAGCTTCCCAGATTACCTTGCAACACCAGTGGGCTAAGATCAGAGTAGTGGCTTGACAAAGTGAATTCAGCACTGGGAGGGTGCTGACTGTCTCCACTAGGTTCTCTTTTTCAGGTGGAGGAGCTTGAGGCTCAGGAGTTGCCTTAGCGTATGGTAATGCTCTGGTCTGGGTGAGGAACAGTATAGTCAATGTATAGCCCCTTCTTTTACCTTTCTAAAGTAGTCTGTCTCACCTCTGGTACAGAGGGTTGCTTCAGTCTCACCTCCAGATTTTAGCGTTGTCTCAGTGGTGTCTTGTCTTTGAATATTTGTTAGTTTTTCTTGTGAGGGAGAGTGAAGTCAGGAGTGTCCTATTTTGCCATCTAGGTGACATCACTTCTAAGCTAATCCAATCTTCCTTCTATACATAATTTTTTAAAGAATTTTTATCACAAATAAATGTTTTGTCAAATGCTTTTTCTGCATCATTCAAGGTAACATAATTATTTCTTTCCTTTTATTAATAAAACCTATCACATTAATTGATTTGTGTACATTGAATCATCCTTGCATCCAGGTGCAAATCCCAATAAAGCACAACTAATGTTTTTTTTTAATGTGCTGTTGAATTCAGTTTTCTATTATTTTGTAAAGGGTATTTGCACCTGGGTTTATCAGGGATTTTATAGGCATGTAGTTTTCTTTTCTGGTAGAGTCTTTTCCTACCTTTGGCATCAGAGTAATTTTGACCTACTAAAATGAGTTCAGGAGTGTTCTCTCTTTGTTGATTTTTGGGGGAGACTTTAAGAAAGATAGCATCAATCCTTCCTTAACTGTATGGTAAAACTCACATGCGAAGTCATCCAGCCCTGGGATTTTCTTCACCATAGATTTCTTTTTTTTAATTGAGTACTGGGGTGACATTGGTTGACAAAACCATATAGGTTTCACATGTACAATTCAGCGAAACATCCTCTGTATACTGCATCATGCTCCCATCACCCGAAGAAAATTACTTTCCATCCCCATTTGTGCCTACTTTGCACTCTTCCATCTCTCCCCAATTGCTTTTTCCTCTGCCTGTCACCGTACTGTTGTCTGTGCCTATGTATTGGCAGTCTGCTCTATGTATCTATGCTTCTGTTTTTATTTATTTGTTAAATTATTTTATTTATTAGATTCCACATATAAGTGAGATCATATGCTATTTAACTTTTTCTGACTGACTTATTTCACTTAACATAATAATCTCCAGTTCCTGTTGCAGAAAGTAAGATTTCCTTCTTTTTTACAGTCAAGTAGCATTCCACTGTGTAAATATACCACAGCTTTTTTATCCACTCATCTACTGGTGGGCATTTGGGCTGTTTCCAGATCTTGACTATTGTAAATAACACTGCTGTGAACCTAAGGGTGCGTATATTATTTGAAATTAGTGCCTCGGGTTTCTTTGGATAAATTCCCAGAATTGAAATTACTGGGTCAAAAGATAGTTACATTTTTAATTTTTTGAGGTGACTCCAAAATGTTTCCCACAGTGGCTGCACCAGTCTGCATTCCCACCAACAGTGCACTAGGGTTCCCTTTTCTCCACATCCTCACCAGCACTTCTTGCTGTTTGATTTATTGATGATAGATATTCTCACAGGCACGAGAAGATATCTAATTGTGGATTTTTTCCCTTTTTGAAATTTAATCTTTGTTGTATTTTTTCCATTACCATTTAGTCCCTTTATATCCACCTTGCCCCAGCAGTTGCCACACTATTGCCCATGTCCATGAGTCCCTTTTGCTCAATCCTACCATCCCCCTTACTTCCCCCCACAGCTGTCATCTGCTATGAGTCTGTCTCTGTTTTGCTCGTTAGTTCAGTTTGTTAATTAGATTTCATATATGAGTGAAATCATTTGTTATTTTTCTTTCTCTGACTGTCTTATTTCTCTTAGCATAATATTCTCTAGGTCCATCCATACTGTTACAAAGGATAATTTTTTTCTTTTTTGTGGCCAAGTAGTATTCCATTGTGTAAATGCCCCGTAGTTTTTCTATCCACTCTTCTATTGATGGACACTTGGGCTGCTTCCACATCTTGGTGATTGTAAATAATGCTGCAGTGGACATAGAGGTGCTTATGTTCTTTTGAATTAGTGCTTTGGGTTCCTTCAGATATATTCCCAGAAAAATATAATAAAGATTAAATTTTAAAAAAAGAAAACCACCACAATTAGGTATCTCCTCATGCCTGTGAGAATGGCTATCATCAATAATGTTTAGTGACACCGAGCATCTTTTCATATGTCAATTGGACATCCATATGTCCTCTTTGGAGAAATGTCTATTCCGGTCCTTTGCCTATTTTTTAATTGGATTGTTTGTCTTCCTGGTGTTGAGTTGTACAAGTTCTTCATATATTTTGGATATTAACCCCTTATCAAATATATCATTAGTGAATATGTTCTCCCATTCAGTGGGTTTCCTTTTCATTGTGTTGATGGTTTCTTTTGCTGTGCAAAACCTTTTTAGTTTAATGTTGCCCTGTTTGTTTATTTTTTCCTATATTTGCCTTATTTTAGGAGATGGATAGGCAAAAATATTGCTGTAAGTGATGTCTGAGGTTTTACTGCCTGTGTTTTCTTCTATGATTTTTATGGTTTCATGACTTATATTTTTAAGTCTTTAATGAATTTTGAGTTTATTCTTGTGTATGGTGTAAGTTGGTGGTCTAGTTTCTTTTTATTTTTTGCATATATCTGTCCAATTTCCCAACACCATTTACTGAAGAGACTGTCTTTACCCCATTGTATGTTCTTGCCTCCTTTGTCAAGTATTCACGTAATATAAAGGCATGAGTCTATTTTGGGGCTCTCTGTTCTGTTCCATTGATCTGTATTCAGGTTCTTATATCAGTACCATTCTGTTTTGATTACTCTAGACTTCTTGTATTGTTTGATATCAGGTAGTGTGATACCACCAATTTTGTTCTCCCTTCTCAAGATTGCTCTGGCTATTGGGGGTCTTTTTGTGGTTTCACATAAATTTTTGGAATATTTGTTCTAGAACCACAAGATATGCCATTTGTATTTTAATAGGAATTGTGTTGAAGCTATAGATTGCTTTGGGTAGTATGTATGTTTTAACGATGTTAATTCTTGATGTTTATGAACATGGTACATGCTTCCACTTATTTGTATTTTCTTCAGTTTCTTTCTTGAGTATCCTGTAATTTTCTGAGTACAGGTCTTTTACTCCATTGATTAAATGATTACTAGATATCTTATTTTTTGTTGCAATAGTAAATGGGATGGTTTTCTTAATTTTTTCTGATAGTTCATTATTGGTGTATAAAAATGCCACCAATTCCTGAATATTAATTTTGTATCCTGCTACATTACTAAATTTATTTATCAGTTCTGGTAGTTTGGCGGGGGGTTTATAATACAGTATCATATCTGCAAATAATGACAGCTTTACTTCCTCCTTTCCAATTTGGATGCTTTATATTATTTTTGTCTGATTGTTCTGGCTAGAACTTTTATGACTATTGAGTAAGAGTGATGAACTCTTAAGAGTGGTGAGCAGACATTCCTGTCTTGTTCCTGGCCTTAAAGGGAAACGCTTTTAGTTTTCACCCATTGAGTATGATATTGGCTGAGGATTTGTCATCTATGGCCTTTATTATGTTGAGGTATAATCCCCCTATTCCCACTTTGTTTAAAGTTTTTTTAAAATCATAATTGGGTGCTGATTTTATCAAATGCTTTTTCAGCATCTATTGATATGATCATGTGATTTTTAGCCTTCATTTTGTTTATGTATTGTATTATGTTTATTGATTTGCATATATTATACCAACCTTGCATCCCCAGGATAAATCCCAATTGATTATGGTGTATGATCATACATGTTCATGTATTGCTGGATTCACTTTATCATATTTTGATGAAGATTTTTGTATCTATGTTCAGCAGGGTTATTGGCCTATAAGTTTCTTTTATTGTGGTGTCTTTATCTGGTTTTGGAATTAGAATAATGATGGCTTCATAAAAATAGCTTGAAAGTGTTCCATTCTCTTGAATTTTTTTAATAGTTTGAGAACAGGTGTTAGTTCTGCTTTGAATGTTCGGTAAAATTTGCCTGTGAAGCCTTCCAGTCCAAGACTTTAGTTTTCTGGGAGTTTTTGATTACTGCTTTGATTTCATGTAAGTGGTGTTTTCAGATTTTATTTTTCCTGATTCTGTTTTGGAAGATGTATGTTTCTAAAAATGTATCCATTTCACCCAGGTTGTCCAGTTTGTTGGTATATATTTGCTCATTATATTTGTTTACAGTCCTTTGTATTTCTTAGTGTCGCTGGGAGATTTTTGACTACGAATTTAATCCTCTTACTAACATTCATCTGTTCAGGTTTTCTTTTTCCCTATTCAGTCTTGGTATGTTTCTAATTGTATGTTTCTATCTTTATTTCCTTTCTTCTCCTAACTTTGAGGTCAGTTTGTTTTTTTTTTCTGGTTATTTTAGGGTTTTAATTTGGTTGTTTATTTTAGATCTTTTTTATTTATTAATGTATGTTTTAATTGCTATAAACTTACCTTTTAGAACTCTTTTTGCTGCTTCCCATTACTTTTGGTATAATATGTTTTCATTTTGTTTATCACATGATTTTTATTTCCTTTTTAAATTTTTCTTTAATCTACTGGTTGTTACTTTCCATGTATTTGTGAGTTTTTTTAGTTTTTCTTCTGTTATTTATTTCTAGTTTTATAGCATTATGGTCAGAGAAGATATTTGGCATGATTTTAACCCTGTTGAATTTTTCAAGCCTTGTTTTATAGTCTAACAAATAGTCTATACTGTAAAATGTTCTATGTGCACTGAGAAGAATGTGTATACTGCTGTTGTTAGAGTGTTCTGAATTTGGCTCAGGTTCTTGTGGTCAATAGGGTTGTTTAAGTAAGCTTTAGCATCATCCCATGGAATTTTTATATGTTGTGGTTTTTTTATTCGTTTTGAGACAATGTTTATTTTCCTTTTAATTTCTCCTTGATACATATGTCATTCACACATATGTTGTTTAGTTTATACACATTTGTAAATTTTCCCAGCTTTCTTTATGTTGTTGTTTTTTAGTTTCCTACCATTATGGTCAGAAAAGATAGATATTATTTCAGTCTTCTTAAATTTGCTCAGACTTCTTTTGTGTCTTATCATATGATCTATGCCAGAGAATGCTACAGGTAGACTTGAGAAGAATGTGTACTCTGCTGTTGTTGGATGGAATGTTCTATGCACATCTGTTAAATGCATTTGATGTAGACTATGGCTCAATTCCAACATACCGGGGAGGTTGCTCTTGCTGCTGCCAAAAGCCTCAGCACTTGCAGCACCCCATGGGGAACAAGATTGCCTTGGCAAATTCCTCCCTCTCCTCTGCTTTCTAACTTGTCCCTATCCCTCCCCAATGTCATGCTCAAATCTCCTGTCAGGCAGGCTGACCTTACACAAACAATCTCACTCACATATATCTATCCAGTTTTACGCTTTCCAAGTCTCTTCCTCCCAATGCCTGACAGTGGGGATGTGGCAACTTTGCGGACTTCCTTGGGCCTGAAGGCCCCACCTAGGTTCCATTTGTTAGTTTTGAATGCATGGGCATGCTAGAAACTTCTTGGGTCCCTTGGTATAATGTGCAGAGCCACTTTTGTTCAGCTCTGGATGTCAAATTTGTTTTATAAAGGGAGAAAAAGAGCAATTACTTATACTGCCATAATGCTAATGCCACTCATAACCTTAATTTTTGAAACACAGTTTTGACATACATTTTGTTCTTGGTTCACAGTTATTTTTTCCTTTAGCTCTTTAAGATTTCTGCAAAGAAAATCATTTATCCTTGCAGAGGCTCTCTTTTATGTGATATGTCACTTTTCCCTTGCTGCTTTGAAGATTCTTCTTTTGTGTTTGATTTTCAAGAGTTTGGTAAAATATATCTCACTGTGGGATTCTTTGGGTTTAGCCTATTTGGAGTTTGTTTAACCTCTTGTGTTTGTGTACCCTTTTCTTTTTTCAAATTGGGGAGTTTTCAGTCATTATTTATTCAAATAATGTCTGTCTCCTTTTCTCTCTCTTTTCCTGGGACTCTTATATTGTATATATTTTTCCACTTGATGGCACCCTGTGAATACCATGCTCTCTTTTCATACTTTTTTTATTATTTCTTTTTGCCCCCCAGACCCAATAATTTCAAATGATCTGTCTTCAAGTTTTTTTTGTTGATTTATTATTCTGCATGTTTCAGCCTTCTGTGGAACCCTTTTAGTGAATTTTTCAGTTCTCTTATTATGTTTTTTAGTTCCAGAACTTCTGGTTATTTCTTTATTACAATTTATGTCTGTGTTTTTATATTGTAATTTTGTTCATATCATTTTCCTGTTTTTTGTTTGTCCATGATGTCTTTTAACCCACTGAACAGTTTTAAGACTGTTGTTTTAAAAGCTTTTGTAAAGTAAAGCCAGAGGAGTTGGTATCTAGAGATTTATTTTGTTCCTTTGAATGGCTATGTTTCCCTCTTTCTCTGTACGCCTTGTTATCTTTTTCTAAATTAAGTAATTTAAAATAATATCTACATCTCCTCATCTTTTTGGACTGGCTTTGTGCAGAGGAAGCCCTTTACTAATTAACCTGACCTGAAGATTTAGTGTTCTCTCAAAACCTTTGGAGATTGGCCTTTTGGGCGCCTGCACATTTTAAAATTCCAATTCCTCTATATAGTAACTACTACTTAATGTCTTCATTTCCCTAAATGTCTGATGCTTGTTTCTTCTTAAGCACTTAGTTGTTTTATATTGTTGCTCTGGCCATAATATCTTATACCCCGACACCCACAGGTCTGCAGTAACCCTGCACCTCTTTCGTGCCACAGTGCCAATCACTGCTTTTGACAGCTTCCAACCTGTTATATAAACTATGCCTGTATTCCTCCCATCAGTGTTTCCTGTCAGACAAGAGATAAACCAGTGCTTCGGGCTACCCCTATATTAGCCGGAGCTCCGCAAGCAAATTCCACTCTTTTCTTTCCATCCCAAGGTAGAAGTTAGTAATTAGGTGGCTTCCTCCCAATCTTTCTGCATTGTGCCAGAAATGGGGTGGGACAAGAATGGGCAAAATAAAGTGAGATTCCTTAGCATTTTGAGTGTAGCTTTTCTTTTTTGGACATTTGTTTTATTGCTGCAGTTTCTTAACTGGTTTTCAGAGGTCTCACAGAACTACTTCAGTCTATATGTTGGTGTTCCCATGAAGAAATGAGATGTGTAAGCCATCTTGCTGACATCATTCTCCAATGATATCTCTTTTTCCTAAACACGTTTGTCTATTGTTATATCTTCATTTTCTAAGGTTGTGGATCACCTGGAAAATCTAGGAGCCTCAGTTCAACATGTTAAACTGAAGCAAATGAAGTATTCCTTTCAGTTATGGGTCACAATGATGTCAGCAAAAGGACATGATGGGAAGGTATGTTCACTAGTTTTCTTCCTTTCTTCTTTCCTTTTGTAAATATTTATTGACCTTCTATTGTGGACCATATGTTCTAGATATGTAGGAATGAAATTCATAAGCAAATAGGTGACATACTTAAATAATTAAAGATTATACAGTTTAGTGAGTACTGTACTGTTATAAGCATATATGATTGTATGATCGCAAAGGGAAGGCCCATCTCTATGTGGAAGTCAGGAAAAGCTTCCTGGCGTAAGATTTGCTATTTACTGATACTTGAATAATTTGGGGGCCTTAACCATGTAAAGAAGTTATAAAAGGTGTTCCAAGAAGAGGTAACATTATGAACAAGGGTACAGTGCCATGAGGTTTATTTCAGTATAGCATGTGCTGGGTATCAGAGCATTTAGGCTTCAGTAAAGCATACAGTGATTAGGTAATTCCAGTAGTCAAGATCATGCTTTGCCTCCCCCATCAGAGGTTTTTATGGATGTGCACACAATTACCTGCTTTTCTACAGGGTATTTTACCCTCCTGTTATTTGCTAAGTTTGGGAGCTGATGTGGGTACTTGTGAAAGATGCTTTATTTACGATTTCTTCAGGCTTATTGAAGATTTTAAATGTGAATTCTTTAAGAGTAGTAAGTTAAATTTGACATTATGAAGAAATAGAAAAGTTATTTTCAAGTTTTAACTTTTGTACATATGCTGGCCATTAAGAATGTGTATGTTGGAGTGTGACAGACCCAAATTCAAATTGCAAGCCACTTCTTAGCTCTGTTTTCTTTTGGAGACAGAGTTCTTATTTATTTTTCATTTTACTCATCTGTGAAATGAAGCTATTGATACTTGTGTTACAAGATTACTTTCTGGATTAAGAATATATCTAGTAGAGTGTCTGAGATTTAGTAGTCCTTCAATAAAGGACCACTTTTCACAATCCCTTTCTACCTCAAGAAAAATAAATTGTCAGTCACTATACTTGTGTTTAATAAACAAATAAATTATTTATTTTTATAAGCACCCTGGAAATATCTCTGAATAGGAAGTTCATGCAAATCTACAAGTTTAGATGTTTGACTCTGAGATATAGGTTCATAATCAGGGTATGAGAACAAAGCTAAATCAAAGAGCAGTAACAAAAATTTTATTCTGAGCACCTGCAGGAGATACTCTCTTGTATTGAGTAACTTGGAGAAACTCATAACATAGGTGCTGATTGTTAAAATTGGTCCTAAAATTAAAAACCTGAAATAAGACAAAAAGGTGAAAAAACTGGTCTCCTCTCACCTTGAGTTACCATGCCTGACTCACGTCTGGTATTCATAGGTGCTCTATCGTGTTGCTCAGTAATGGTCCGTCTCTTTAAGAACAGGTACATTATATGGTTGGTGCTTGAAGCTTTACCTATGGAAAAAGGATGTGGCCATTTTCTCAGCCATAATTGTTTATGGCCATTTTGTTGCTTTATTATAAGATATTTATTAAAGTATAATTTACATGTCATACACATCACCCAACTAACACATACAATTAAGAGATTTTTAAAACACAGAATTGTGCAACCATCACTACAATCAATCTTACAACATTTTCAGCACCACAAAAAGAGACCCATACTCATTATCAGTCAACTTCAATATCCTCACTGCCCCTATCTACAGCCTTAGCAAAAACTAATCTACTTTCTGTATCTATTGATTGACTTATTATGGACATTTCAAATAAGTGGAATTATACGTTGTGTGGTGTTCTGTTACTGTCTTATTTCACTTAACTTAATTTTTTTTTGCATTTTATCCATGTTGTACCTTGTATCGGTACCTTATTTCCTTTTTATGGCTGA
The DNA here is from genome assembly GCA_004026545.1 of Mormoops blainvillei. Taxonomy (NCBI): domain Eukaryota; kingdom Metazoa; phylum Chordata; class Mammalia; order Chiroptera; family Mormoopidae; genus Mormoops; species Mormoops blainvillei. The sequence continues at coordinate 113,218 of PVJD01004915.1, forward strand.
ATAATATTCTATTGAACTGATACACATTGTTTATCTATTCATCAGCTGATTGTTATATGGCTATTATTTACAGTGGTGCTGTGAACATTCCTTTTCATATTTTTGCCTTAATCATACTTTTCTGAGAGAATACTTATATTTCCTGATTTGGCAGTTTGATGTGTTTATTTTCACATTTACATTGCAACTTCTTCCCATCTCAATTCTTTCTTTTTTTAAATTAAACTTATTGGTATGACATTGGTTAATAAAATTTTCTTTAATCTCAGGAAGCTCTGAAATTTGTGGACCTGCTTAAAAACCAGGGCGAGCCTATCAGCCCTCTGTGGGAACTGATCAAATGGTGCCTGGGCCTATCAGTGCATACCATCCCTGCCATTGGTATGCAAATCATCTTTTCTCTGGTTTGGTATCTTTAGGGGAGGGAACAACATCTTACCAAAAATATGAGAACCACTTGCAACACTTTGAGGAAAGCTGAAATATATGAATAATGAATTAGTATTCATCATTTGCTGACATCTCACTATGTGCCAAGCACTGTCTTGTGCATTTTATCCCATTGATTTGCAGTGTATCTATTATAATGTTCATTATATAGGCTTAGAAACCTTAATTCATAAAGGTTAGATGGGTACCAAGTTAAGGGGTGCTCTTCCAATGTTCATCTTACAAACTCATATACCTAGGATGCTTTCTCTGTGTCATGTATTGTATTTAAATATCTAAATGTAAATTTTGGACAATATATTTGACTTTAGGTATAAGGCCATTCAGGAATATTTTGGTAAATTAACCTATCAAAATGTTAATTATTGGTCATGTACAGTAAGTTTAGTTAAGGCAGCTCACCAAAGAAGTTGGTGCAGCTATAGACACTTGTTGCAGAGTTGGTCATTGTTGTTATTGTAAACAAATGCTCACTGAATACCTAAGTGCCAAATATTAGTTTTTTTGGTACTTTTGCATGTGTTATCCCTTTAAACATTTAAGACAATCCGATAGTATATATAAGTATGGTTACCTCTTTATAGTGAGAAACTGAGGCAAATAGAGATTGGTTAATTTATTTCAAACTGGAGTCTAATCATAACTTTTCTAGATACTAACTTGCTTAACCTTCATTCAGTTGCTTATACTGTCAGTGATTCATTTTTCTCATTTCTAAAAAGGAATTAATAAAAGTATGTATTGACTATGTGATTGAGTGGATTATGTACTTCCTTGCAGTGTTTGGCTAGTTAAATGAATTATGCATCTAAAGCATATGAGATACAACCTAACCATGCACATACTGGGAATTTCAAGTCTATAGAGATGAAACCACAAATCGTGGAACATCAAAAAGACTCAATAAATAGGAGCTATTTTTATCATTGTTTTTATTAGTACATAGCTCTACTAATGAAGTCCCTGTCATCAGAAATTGCTCTATTGTTGGAAAAAGACACTGTGCTTTCACTGGATATCATATCCTGATATCATCAGGAAAATAATTTTAAGGAAGGTGATCACTCAAAGCACCCACTTGCCAAAGATTTGTCAGAGTTACTTTTCTTCAAAAGAATCTTGATAGTATTCTAGTCACTGATGTCCCCTTTCTTGTGCATGACCATGAAGGTTCAAGGACAGTGGTATACTGATATCAAGTCTTTAAGGAACTCTTGGGTTGTCTTATGGCAGCTAATTTCATGCAAAATAAATCAGATTTTATCATCCTAAGTAACATCAGGGGCTTAGATGAGCTATCATGTGTTGAGATAGCCAATTAAAGCAACACATGAAAATAAAAGTAACAGTAAAGCCTTTGGTCACAGTGCTAGTGTAACCAGGAGACTAAAACTGGAGAACACAACAGCTCCTTCCTTTTCCATTTCCCCCTGTGAAAAGCTACACCAGTCAAGGGTCCAGTGGATCAGCACAAGTGCGGAGACCTTCTCACCATTGAAGGAGATTTGAACAAAAGGCTCCAGCAGTTTTGCAGACCCTGAGGTCAGGAAGAAGATGAGGGAGAGAGACTAGGAGTGGCAAGGTTCTGAGTAGTGAGTCAGAGTGGGGAAAAGTATCATCAGGGCCTCCTCTACCTCTCCCATAAAGAGGCCTCAGCAGAGACACCTGAGAAGACATCTGCCAAAGTCCTCAGATAACGACATTCAGGCGCTTTGGCTAAGGATGCAAACATGTACAAGAACATCACAGGCGAGAGGGGCCTGAGTCCTTGACTGCAACACCCTATAGAAGTTTCAGTGCACTGCCGATGCACCATCTCTGGTTGGGGGAGGGCAGGTTGCCCCTTGAGTCTGGCCAGATAAATCTTTTGTAATTGCTGATGGTCACACCTGAACAGTCACACACGGATTTGGGTCAGGAGCTGGTCTCTTCAGATAAAAATATTTCAAACCATAGTAAAAATATTATAGAGATGTACATTGCAGCATGTGTTACACAAAATTAGAAGGAACCTAAATGTTTAACAACAGAGGAATAGGTAGCAAACTATCATTCACATGTAGGATAAAATTATATGTCAGCACTTAAGGCCAAGTTAATGAAGATGTGTTTATAACGTGTGTGTTAATGTATGTTGAAATGGTGAGTGGAAAATGTGGAAAACTTTACATACAGGATGAGCTCTACTGTAAGACATAATAATTGGCATAGAAAAGTACATGAACTAAGGGTACTAACACATTTACAATTACTTGCCCTGGGCACTATATTTTTGGGAGAGTTGTTTAATACACTTTAATCTTTTGAATTTTCTTTATTTTCTATTAGACTATGTGTTCCTTTCTTAATAGGAATGATGGACTTATTTTTAAATAAATAAATAAACTTTAAAAATAAATGTTAATATTAAATACTAAATATGATTTATGAAGCACTTAGGGTGTACACTTAACTAATGTGCAAGATATGTATACATATGTAGTATTAAGGATCTTTTTGTAAAATAATTTAAAACTTGAAGATACACTAGATAGAATCCTCTAAAAATAGAATTCTGTTATAAAGTTTTTCAAACAATTACATGCATGAAGATATTTATTACAGCATGTAAATTTTGGAAACAGTTTGTATGCCCAACAATCATGGGCTAGTTAAATAAAAAACTATGATACATTTATGCAATTAAAATATTATACTGTCATAAAACCCTCATGATATAACACTCTGTGGGAGAAGCTAGGACCTCTATATATATAGCATTACCAAAAAAGACCAGGAGTTAACATTAAATGGTCAACAGTATTCATGTATGGGTGGCAAGGTTATAAGGTTACTTTTGCATCACTTTCTTGCTTTCTGGATGTTCTAGAATAAGAACAGATAAACTAAAGAACACTAGAATTTATTTATTTTTTTAAAACACAAATTTAAAAGGAAGTTTCATACCTTGTTTTATGTTATCATCCTGTAGGACTGGCCTTGTTTGAAGAAAAGCTCAAATATAACAATGAGAAATACACACATTTCTTGGCAGTGCAAGAAAGCCTGCATAAAGAATTGGTGGAGATGCTAGGTGATGATGGTGTCTTCTTATATCCATCCCATCCCACAGTGGCTCCCAAGCATCACGTGCCTCTGACAAGGCCTTTCAACTTTGCTTACACAGGTAACTAATTGCACTTCTTTTAGTCCTTACTCTTAACCCAAGAAAAATGTAATTTCCTTTTGCCGTTGGACAAGTTTTCTACATGCATGTCCAGAAATGATGTGTAATTTTTTAAAAAATTCCAGAAAGCAGTTACTATTGTCATATACGGATGTAAATTTGCTAATATCTGCATCCCACCCTAGAACCCTGCAAGTGAGTATGAGTGTCACATTTCACAGCCTTGAGCTTCAGGGAGGTTCAGTGACTTGTCTTCAGTAACACAGTGTGAACTAACTGAATCCAAAGGCTGCCTTGGCTGTTCTGATGCATGGTAAAGCCAAGTCAGCTTTTTTCCCAGGATATGTGGCTTCCCAAAAAAAGGCTAGTACAAAATATGATTCTCCCAGATGATCATTTCTTTGCCTTAGCTATCATGTTTTCTGAGTTTGATTCCTTCTAGTTATTCACCCAGTTAAATTGTTTCCATTTCAACTGGTTTGGGAGTTGTACCTGGACCAGGGTTATGTGAGGTCGAAAAGGCCCCTGGAAATGTATTAATACTGGGTCAGTTTCTATAGTTTCTCCAGGGTCTCTTCCAGGGAACTACACTCTATACTTACCTACTCTAGAATCCTGTGGTCCTCTTTTACTTAGAATTTGGAGCTTGGTTTATTTGAGTTCAAGTACTTGGCTCTATTAGTTCTTACCCATGTTTCCTGGAGCAAGATACTGAATGTTTCTGAATCTTTTTCCTCCTCTAGGAATAAGGGGTAATCTGTACCTTGCACTGTTACTGTCAAAAGGCATATTCGCAGCACAGCAAATTGTTAAATCTGGTTACTGCCTGAGAATGGGATCAGGTGGGAGATTAAAGGATTTTGGGTTTTACTTTATATAATTTGGTATCATTTTACTTTTTTTTTCAAAATATTGGGAGCATATATTACCTTTGATTGTTTTTTAACCAAACATGAAATAATTGTTTTTAAAAGTCAGGAAAAGGGTAAATTAAATAATGCATGTAAAGTAATTGGCATAAGGGTTGTGGATGGGGCGGAGGGTATCTAATAGTAGTTTATATCCATCATCTACTCATCTTTACTCTAATTCTTGGCTTCAGCCCCTTACTTCCAATTCCTTGAATCTTTGAAACAAGTTCCTGCCTAATTTTCTAGCACCTAGTGAAGACAGGGAACATAATTGTCTATAGGAAAGAACCTAAAGAGAAAGCTACCAGATAAAGCTTTCTGATTTTGTTTTGTTCTGCTTTTGTTTATATTTTTATTTAATATATTTGTATAAACATTTATGTGTTATTTATTAGCTTGCTCACTAATTATTAATTATTAATACCAGAGATTAGTCTACTCTGATGCTGAGATTAAAAACAGCAACTCAACCTGAATTTTAGACCAAGACCAACTCATCTTTGGAAAGCTAGCTCATATCTCAACTCTGACCACTTCCATATTCAGCCCACAGTGAAAGATCCACCTTTTGAGATTCTCTACTACTTTTTATCTAAATCACTATTTTGTTGGTTCCTGAGAATATTTCGTCTTGTTTAATTAGCGATCTTTTCATCTTTGTGTCTTAACTGTCTAGACTGCATTCCAAGAGAAAAGAGCTTATTTTGCAAGGCTTTTTTTTTTTCAGTTTGAGGTTTCTGTGTGATATTTACATGGAGATGTCAAATAGGACTTTGGTTACACAGGTCTGAAACGTGGGTCTGGGAATATAGATGTGAAGATCATTTGCTCATAGGTGATGGCTGAAATCGTGACAATGGCAGAGATTCCTGGGTAGGTGTCTAATAGCATAAGAACAGAAAAGGACAGACTTTAGTCTCCCACATATTCCTCGCTCTGATGCTTGCTCCTCCCAACAGTCTCAGTAGGCAGGAGTCCCAGAAACCTCCCACTCCTGACAGTGCAAATGGTCTTGCCTGTCAACAAGGACAGCTCAGGAGAAGAGGCACTGCATTGTTAATTTATCCCAGTCGGGTAGACTCATGATCTTTTGATGTTACAGATGTAGGAGAACCAATACATCCTGCAGGGCCTTACAGAAGTAGACAGCAAACCCCACTTGCTTACCAAAACACTTGCTCCCAGGCCTTCTGGCAAAATTTCCCAAGAGGAAAATAAGGGGATGTGGGAGGAGCATGTTTTATTGGTGAGGCACGACAACTGGCAACCTTCTATCTAGTAATTATTTGTATTCATACAGAAATCTGTTCGGCTAAGGAATTCAACCTCAGAAAGAATTCCTCCTTGATAACATGCATCAGAGTTCCACAAAGTGTTTCTATAATTTACCTTATCTGTGCCCTGGGGGCTGTTTGAAGCACAACATGTAATTCACAGCTTCCAAGAATAAATAAAAAAAGTTGAATCCTGTTCTGTAGTTAAGGACAGTGTAAGATCAATTCTCACACCCAAACTCACACCTCTGCTTCCTAATTTTTATTCCAGAACTCTTCCTATGTCCTCACAATAGTTTCCTAAAAAACTTAATCTACCTTCTAAAGGTTTTGTCAGTCTCAGCTCATGAACCAACCAATATTGTACCATTCAGGGGTTATACAGTAAGCTGAAACCAAGTGAGGGATGATTTTGTACAAAATTAGCCTCAAACTGCTCTGTCTATAAATTTCTCTGCAATTTTTTTACACTAGCCATTATATACTGAATGCCAAGGTTATTCATTAGAAATTGTCTATTCCTGTTTAAATTCCTTTCTATAATTTGCTTATGGAGTGTCCATTCACTTCTGCTTAGACACCCCAGGAATGTGAAGTTAACTATCACCTAGGCCAGTGCATTTAATTTTTATGTAGAACAAAGAACTTACAGCTTTTGGGGGGCATTTTCCTCAGATTGAAGTTCGTCACAATTGGGAACTTTTTGCTCCAGTTAAGTCTTGTGAGCCAGGTAATATGGATATAAGATCCATGAGAGATAATAGCATTGTTGATTAAGTATCTTATTATGTGCCAGGTACTATGAGCTAGAAATACCATACTTTTTCTCACTTAAGGCTCTCAGAAATCCTCCACAGCAGGTACAGTTATGCTTGTGAAAAAGAGGAAGAAACAGAGTGACTTCAGGGTCAGAGTCAGGACTGGAATCCAACTGTATTATCATCTGACTTCAAAGCCAGTGTGAATAAAAAGAACTTCAAACGCATTTCCAAAGGCACATAGCTAAGGTGGTATTGGAACTGGAAATTGAACCCAGCCCCCGCCCATCTCAGTTTGTAAGTTAGTTCACTGCACAGAGGAAGAAACAGGAGGTTTGCCAGGGCTCCTCAGCTCTGCAGTACAGGGGATGATAATTCAGACACAGGTCTGCGGGGCTCCGACTCCCCTCCTTCCCTGTTCTTCTGCCCCACTTGGTGTTCAGGAAATGGCAGCAGCTTTCACTACTATATTTAATTGACACTCTAGAGTAACTAGATATTTATTCAACATTTACTGTGACCAGACTGTGTGCACTGGGGTTAGAGAGATGACTTGACACATTCAACACCTGGTTTAGTAGGAGACACAAATATAACCAGGGGTTTTCAAAAGAAGGTATCAAATACAATGGCAAAGGAGGAATTTCTGGAGAAACTGAAACCAGACCTGGGTCCTGAGAGAGGATTAGGAACTGTGCAGGTAAGGGGGTAGGGAAAGGAGGAAAATAACCCAGGGGGTAGAAACCCCGTGAGAAACAATACAGAAAAGGTACATTGGGGCCCTTGAGAATAGAGAAGCACAAACATTATGCCATCTGCAGAGTGGGAAGTGTTGATTGGGGTGGGGATGAACATTAGTTTGGGAAGGTAAGCCCATCATGGAGAACCTTGAGAGTCATGCTGAAAACTACAACAAACATAGGTCATGCTACCTGTCCTGGAATAATACCCATATTCCCCATCCTTTATATGGTATCACTAGAATAGCACAGTCATAAAAGATAACAACCTAGTCTGCAGAATCTTAGAATATCTTGTTATTCTTATTGTATACTCTGGTAACAATAAGGATTGATGATGTCACAATTTAAGTCTTATCTCAAGAGATTCATTTACACATTTCTCCCACTTTAGCTTCACCACACTTATCGCAACACCTACATGCCATATTAAGCGGGAGAGGTGAATACCAGGAGAGAGGGGAGGAAACAGCTTACAAAAGTGGCCTCCTACTGGCTTTCCTCCTGCACTCCAGTTTAGTTTAGGTGTCTGTATCCATGTACCTCTAGGGCCATTTACATCCTGAGATGAGCAGCATTGGGCAGTCAGCATTTTAAAGACCTCATGAGGGAAAACCACCGCTTTTGCTTCTTCATTCTTCCCAGAGATTGTGTGGCCTCCACAGCACCTGGCATCGGAGTAAATCTCAACATTTCATGTATCAGTTTTGGCAAAAGCATAATGCACCATCATCAGGGGTCCCTCTTATACTGACAGCAGCCTCAACAATTGATCATGACATTCTTTCCTCTTAGAAAAAGTTTGGTCTCGTGATGTTTCAATATAGTGGTGAGCTTGGTAATTTTACTCATTGGTAATCTAAGCACACAGATGAAACTTTTGTGCATTCCAAACATAGATTCCACATAACCCTGCTATATTATAAGCTCTATGAAGGCTGCAGTTTGTGCAACCTTCCTGTTCACCTGTGCAATCCCTACTGACTAGTACATTGTAGTTTTGAACATATATACAAATATAAATTATTAACAACCAGCTTTCCGAAATGACTGTGTGAAGAACTTAGCAAATCCTCTCTTCATAAAAACAGCAGTAAAACTGGACAAAGTCATCAAATAACACTTTCCCAAGTTTGAAATTTGACCAAAGGGTATACAACTTGACATACATTTACTGAGAAAAAAAAAAAAAACATCTACTGATTCTTGATCCAAACAGTTGGCGTCTATGGCATTTAAGCTGGAGGCTGTTCCCATCCTTCCCTCTTAAGCTCCAGCTCTGAGGTGCAAAGATTCCACTCCAGGTAGGCAGGACAGGACCTAAAGATGGACAACTCCCATCCATCCTAGGCCTGTGTTGCAAAAGTTCTATTGTAGGCAGATAGGAAAGACTATGAGAGCCAACATCTTTTTTTTCCTTTTTAGGGAATTTATTGGGGTGACACTGGTTAACAAAATTATACAGGCTTCAGGTACACAATTCTACAACACATCATCTGTACACTGTTTTGTGTGCTCACCACCTTAACTCAAGTCTCTGTTCATCACCATTTATCCCCCCATACCCCTCTCCACCTCCCTCCACCCATTCTCCCCAGCAGTCACCACACCGTTGTCCATATCCATGAGTTTTTTCTCTTTTTTATATTTAGCTCAATCCCTCCATGCAGCACCCTGAAGAGCTGTCAGCCTGCTCTCTGACTGCGAGTCTGTCTCTATTTTGCTTGTTGCTACATTTTCTTCATTAGATTCCATGCATGACTGAAATCATGTGATGCTTGTTTTTCTCTGACTGGCTTATTTCACTTAGCACAATGCTCTCCAGGTCCAACCATACTTTTACAAAGGGTAACATTTCCTGCTTTTTATATGGGCACTTGGGCTGCTTCCAAATCTTGACTATTGTAACTAATACTGCTATGAACACAAGAGTGCATATATTCTTTTGAATTAGTATTTCGGGTTTCTTTGCATAAATTCACAGAAGTGGAATCACTGGGTTAAAAGCTGGTTCCATTTTTAATTTTCTGAGGTAATTCCACACTACTTTCCTCAGTGGCTGCACCAGTCTGCATTCCCACCAACAGTACATGAGAGTTCCCCTTTCTCCACATCCTCATCAGCACTTCTTATTCTCACAGGCATGAGGCGATATCTCATTGCAGTTTTAATTTGTATTTCTTTGATAATTAGTGTCCTTGAGCATCTTTTCATGTGCCTATTGGCCATCTGTATGTCCTCCTTGGAGAAGTTTCCGTTCAGGTTTTTTGTCCATTTCTTAATTGGATTGTTTTTTGCGTTTTTTTGGTGTTGAGTTGTGTAAGTTCTTTATTTATTTTGGATATTAACCCCTTATCAGATAGATATATCATTGGTAAATATGTCCTCCCATTCAGTCCATTCAGTAGGTTGTCTGTTCATTTTGTTAATGGTTTCCTTTGCTGTGCGAAAATGTTTTAGTTTGATGTAGTCCCATTTGTTTTTCCTATTTCCCTTGACCAAGATATATCTGCAAAAATATTGCTACAAGAAATGTCCGAGATTTTACTGCCTATATTTTCTTCTAGGATTCTTATGGCTTTGAGTCTAACATTTAAGTCTTTAATCCTTTTTGAGTTTATTCTTGTATACGGTGTAAGAAGGTGGTCTACTTTCATTTTTTGCACATATCTGTTCCATTTTCCCAACACCATTTATTGAATAAACTACCTTTACCCCATTGTATGTTCTTGCCTCATTCATCAGATATTAATTGACTGTAAAGGTGTGGGTTTATTTCTGGGCTCTCTATTCTTTGCCATTGATCTGTGTGTCTATTTTTATGCCAGTACCAGGCTGTTTTGAGTACTGTGAACTTTGTTTGCCTATTCATTCATTAATTCATTTTGTGAGGCCAGTAACTGTTATAGCAAAACCGATAAAGACATTACGAGAAAACTATAAATCAATATCCATCATTGATGTAGATGTAAAAATCCTAAAAATTTTAGTGAATTAAATTCAGAAGGAAAGAAAACATTATCCACCATCAACAAGTGGGATTTATTCTAGGAATTTCAAAAATACATTAAAATCACAATAGATACCAAAAAAATAAAAAATAAAAAAGCTTTGGAGAAAATTTAAAACCAATTCATGGGAAAAACAAACAAAAAACAAACAAAAAACCTTTCAACAGCCCTGGCTGGTGTGGCTCAGTGGATTGACTGATGGCCTGTGAACCAAAGTCGCCAGTTCGATTCCTAGTTAGGGCATAAGCCTGGGTTACAGGCCAGGTCCCCAATAGGGGGCGCTGCGAGTGGCAACCTCATGTTAATATTCCTCTCCTTCTCTCTCCCTTCCTCTCTTTCTAAAGGTAAGTAAAATCTTTAAAAAAAAACTTTCTACAAAGTAGGAATAGATGGGATCGTCCATAAGATAGTGAGTATACAAAAATCCCACAGCTAACTTCATACTTATTAGTGAAAGACAGATTTTCTCCCTAAGATCTGGAACAAGACAAGGATTTCCACTTTTACCACATGTGTTCAACATTGTCCTGGAGATTCTACTGAGTGCATTTAACGAAAGAAAAAGGAATAAAAGGCATCAGGATTTTAAAAGAGCAAGTAAAATTATCTTTATTCACTAAATACATAATTACTATTGCAAAATATTAAGGAATTTTCAAAAACTTGAAACTAGTAAACAATTCGACAATATCATAGAATTCAAGGCCAAAATACAGGGAGGGGGAAAGTAGGTTTCTCATCGTTTGTATGGAAAATAGTACAATAATTAAAATAATAATACAAGAATAAACTGTGTTTTGTGTACAGTTGTGTGCTCACAACTGTAAACCTACTTTTGCCTTACTCCGTACAAAAATAAATTGTATTTTTGTATACTAACAAAGAAATATATAAACATGAAATTAGGAAAAAATGTCATTCACAAGAGCTCCAAAAACGTAACATAATTACAATTAAATTTAATAAAAGAAGTGCGAGACTTTTAAAATGAAAACATTTCTGAAATAAATTAATTAAATGCTAAACAATTTGAAAAATATCTTATGATTATAGGCTGGAGGAGTTAATATTGTTAAGATTGCAATAGTCTCGCCCTGACTGCTGTCTTCCCACAAAATGAAAGGTCGCCAGTTTGATTCCTGGTCAGAGCACATACATGGGTTGCGGGTTCGGTCCTTGATTGGGACACATAGGAGAGGCAATAGATCATTGTTCCTCTCTCACGTCAATGTTTCTCCCTCTCTCTTTCTCCCTCCCTTCCCCATCTCTAAAAATAATAACATAAAATATTTTTAAAGAGATTGCAATATTTCCAAATTTGATATACAGATTAAATGCAATCCATGTCAAAATCCCACCTCCTTTTTTTGTTCTGCTTGCAAAAATTGACTAGTTGATCCTAAAATTCATATAGAAATCTAAAGGACCTGGATTGGCGAAAACAGTATTGAAAATAAGGAAAAAAGTTGGAGTAAATTTATTACCATTAATTCGTACATTTAAAACAGGAAATCTTATTTTATGTAAGTTATACTGCTATAACACTGTACAAAAATGCTCTGTAAATAAGGAAAAGAATTAAAATTTACAAATCTAGACTACCACACAATTATATTACAAATGTCCATAAATAAAAAGGAAATTCATAATGCAAGAAGATATGGCCCCAAATTAGCATTTACTCAATTTTTTTCTGAAAGTATTACAGAGGGAAAATTAGGAGTAGCATATCAGAAAACAGCTCTAGCTCTCACTGACATTTTCTGCATTCAGATCCTAATTTGAACTTTTACTAGCCCGGTAATTGTAGATGTTATCTAACTTCTCTGTTCTTCAGTTATTTTATCGGTACAACAGGAATCGTTCATAGTTTCTGTCTCATGGGTTTTGTTGTGATAATTCAAATGGTTTATGCATTTCAAGTCCCTAGGGGAGTCTTTAGCAGACAGTAAACTCTATTAGGTGTGTAAGTATTATCAACACCATTATACAACTGAGGGGAGAAAATAAGTTTCTAAGAACATGTCTTGACTTCTCACATTATTCTCGTCTGTTTCATTCAGGTATCTTCAATGTCCTGGGTTTGCCTGTGACCCAGTGCCCACTGGGTCTGAATGCCAAAGGACTTCCTCTGGGTATCCAGGTCGTGGCTGGACCCTTCAATGATCACCTGACCCTGGCCGTGGCCCAGTACTTGGAGGAAAGTTTTGGGGGCTGGGTCTGCCCTGGAAAGTTGTAGTATGACCTTCTCAAGGCTTCTGAGGGCATGTGTGTTTCTGTAAGCTGGGCGAGATCAAGCACCAGCAAGTACAGAAAGCAATAGTTATAAAGTTTAGCTATTCTTTCCACTCTTCTTTGCTTCTGTTTGCTTTAATAAAATGGTAACATTGATTGCTGCCCTCAGCTTACCAGAGAAGGTGTGCCTGTAAATAA